>JAXQQM020078004.1:0-147909 GCA_034641835.2 Pinus albicaulis
GTCATCTCACCTTTTATTATTAGATGGACCCAAGTACACCATGTAAGACCAGTTTTACCCCAAGTAAAACTGCTTTCACTATGTTAATTAAGGAAACCCCAAAAGGAATAATTAATTAAACCATAATTTAATTATTATTCCCAGTCATGTTTAACCCAAAAACAAAGAAATTAATGAGATAAACCCATAGTTATCTTATTATTTTCTAGGAATAATTATTTAAATAATATCCCTTGTTAAATATGACCAAATCAACCACCATTAATCAACTAAATCATTATTTATTTGATTATATCCCAACCACTTCCTTAAAAAGATAAATAAATCATTTATTTATTTATTTTTCACTAATCAAGGGATTTGACCCAAGTCAAACACCCCTTCCCTCCAACAAATATAATAAAATATTCCATAAAGGTGGATCTAGATTTGGTTAACATTATTTTAATCATGCACCCAGATCTAGAATGACCCAATATTTTGTTATAAATAGGAGGGTTCTTCCCCATCATTCCTCACCTTTTGTTGCCTACTAGATCACTCTGGATCTATACACTTGGTCTCATTTTTCATCATTTGCTCCCATTGAGCTTCATTTTTGCATTGGGTTTTCTACACCTGCAAGAGAGAGAAAGCTTAGATCTGAAGTGCTGAGGACTACAAAGAACCCATCCCATTGAGGAGAGCTGGATACACCTTCTTGTTTTCCTCCCAGGTGCCTTGTAATATAAAAATTCATTCAAAAATCGTGTTCTTGTCTTGTCCGTTGGATGCATGGAGCAAACTCTTTACTTTACTGCTTAATGTCTTTCCATTTATAGATCTGTTTGTTGCAACACTTTAACTACTAATTGCAGATCTGAAGATGTTTTGCAGCCATTATTGTTGTTAGGGCTATTAGTTATGCGTAGCTAAAGTGGTTCTTTTTCGTACGCTTCGACAAAGAATTAATACTAACAAATGGCGACTCCACACGGGTTTTAAATTACGACCGCTGTCGTTTCTCATATTCCTGCATATCCAGCTACTTCAGGCCCTAGGGCTTCTTTTTAGCTGCTTAGTTTTTCTCTTTTCATGTCATTTGTCTCACATAAAACCCTAAAAACTTAAAATTTCTAACTTCCGTGTGTTTCTGGCCCTATTGCGCAGGTAAGCGACACCAGCCGCAACTGAGACGGCAACTTTTCAGAAAATCTGCCGCCGAAACAGCCGGAACGGGGGGGTCGCACCTTTTGGCCCAAAACGTGCGACCTGGACGCACTTTTCAGCCTGTAACCTGCGACCTCAACTCAAATCAGGTCAGAACCTGCGACCTGCCTTTTTTCCAGCATTTTTTCTGCAATTTTTCTGGGTTCTGCTGCAGCCTCTGCCAGGGTTTTCCAGCCTCTGTCTCAGCCCGCCTTGACCAAGATCTGATCTGTTTTTACTCATCTAAGTGGGAACCCAGCCCCTTAGGGCTTTAGTACCCTCCACTTTTGTGGAAGAGTTTCAGCTGTTTCAGCCGTCGGTTTCAGAGCTTCAGCCCCCTCTTTTTCCAGATCTGTTACCTCACTTTCAGATCCATTGAAATCAGCCTCTTTTCCTTTCAAATCACCCCTTGTCGTTTTGTTTGGACCTCTTCTAAAGGCCTCTGCCTTGCCCCCCCCCGGTTTTTTGCTGATTTCCCTTTTTCCAGCCACCTTGCCTCTGTCTCTTGGCTGTGATCTGCACCCCTTGTCTGCAGCTTTATCCTCCAGATCTCTGTCCCCTTTGACCCTAGATCCGTCGAGCTTCCTTTGTGTGTGTTTCCATAGTTTTTCCCTTTCTTTTCAGCATAGTTGTGAGAGACCCACCTTCTTGGTTTAGATAGATGCATACGTAGCTGTTATTTTTCTGTTATTTCAGCATTTTATTCTGTTCTCTGTAGGTTTATTTTCAGCTACGTCGCACACTTTTTCTTGCTCTCAAACAACGAAAAGGGTTTAAAAATTAAAATTAACGCACGCCACACACTGACCCTAAGTGAAGAAGCGCCTGGTTTACACCGCCTGGCAAAGACTCTAAAATCAATTGTCACCGCACCTTTTCTGCCCTTGACCTTCTTGATTTTATCCCTTTCTGCCCTTGTCGGTTCCCTTCTTCCTGTCATCATTGCGCCCCCAAGGCGCCTTTCCCGGAGACTTCTTGGCCTTCATCCTCAGTTTCCGGTTGATCGACCTGCTCCGCACCGCCGTCGTCGAGCCAGTCCACCTTCGAGTCCGCACTCCGACTCCTCTCCTAATTCATCGGGTCCCCCTTCTCCTTCCGGTTCTCCCCCTTTTACCTTCACCATGTCTGGATCAGGGCCTAACGCTAGCGGTTCTCCCGGCCCCAATGCCGGCCCTACTTCTAGCGGAACCGTCACAACCACTACCCCGGCCACCCCCGTGCTGCCGTATATCGCAGGCCTCAGCCTCCCCGATTTCCATCAGTTGATTAATGATCCCATTCACCACAATGCTACCTGGCCCACTATGCCCACCAAGCTGCCCTCTGATATCCCTAAGTTCGAGGGCCTTACTGGAGAATATCCAACCAATCACGTCCGATCTTTCCACATGTGGTGTTCCTCCAATTCCATTACCGATGACTCCATCCGTCTTCGTTTGTTCCAACACATGCTTACCGGCGCAGCTTCTAAATGGTATGTCGAACAGGCCACTTCCTCCCATACCACATTCGAGACTCTTGCCCAAGCCTTCTTTTCGTACTTCCAGCTCCCTCTCCGATACGACACTGGTACGGAGCTCTTGACTTCATTTAAGCAATCCTCTTCCACACGCCTTTCTGCCCATGTTCAAGAATGGCGACGAAGACGGAGCTTATGTCGAGCCCCTCCCTTTGAAGATCGGGTTTACATGGACTGGTTCCTTCGCACCCTCCCGTCTCCCATCGGCAAAGATGTCGCCTCTCACTTTCCTCAATCTGAAGAAGGCGCCCTCCAAATAGCTTTAAAGTATGACCTGATCTATGCTCAATCTGGTTATGTTTATACCGTTCTTCCTGACATCCCCCGGCCTGGTGGCGCTAACGCCCCGGGGGCATCTCATTCCGCCGACGGCATTGTTGGATCTCTTTCCCACCCCTCTGCTCATCCTCCTATGAGCCATGGCCCTCCTCAGGGAGGGGCCAGCACCTCTAGCACTCTGCCCCCTCCCGGCCACATGTATCCAGGATACGGCATGCCTCCTCCTTTTTCCCAACCCCGCTTACCTCAATGTCGCCCAACCCAACCCTTTTTTACTTTTATCCACAAACAGAATTCCAAATTCTCCAAAGATATGCGCTTCCGCCTCCTCGCTTCCTCACAACCTCGCCATCCCCTTGACCCTACAACCCCCCTCCAGGGCAAGTATTTGTGCACAGAAAGGTGCGATTAATCCCCCTTTCTTCTCAAAGAAGGCGAGGCAACCAACTATCCGCCTCTAACCGAGGACCCTCTCGTATGGACCCTAACACTAGCAACCAGCCTCAGGGCATCCCGCCCAGGCCGGACAGGCCGCTTCGCACAAACAAGCCCCGTTCGTGTTGCAGTGATTACGGTCACTACACTCACGATTGTCCTCTCTTACCCCAGATGCGACAGATGTGGGAGTCTCAAGCCACATTGCGCGGACAACACGCCTCCCCTCACACTCCTCCTAATGTGGCCACTACCCAGCCAGCTGTGTTCACTGATCCTTTCCCTCAACAAGGATTCGTGGCTACCCAACCCCCCGACAGCCATGCAGCCACACCCTCGTCCATTTTTGGTTCCTCTGACTACCAGATCCTTATGATGCGCTCCGATCCGTCCCCTTCCGTCGACCTTCACCTTCAAACTCGGTCTCGCCAGTACCCCAAGCCTCCTGCTCAGTCTGCTCCCCAGCCTCCATCTTCAGGTTCTACAGAGCCTCTTTCGACATCCAGTGGCCCCTTACACATCCCTCAACCCAAAGTTGAGGTTCACCCAAAGATTCCAAAGGGTCCATTACGCCGAAATGCTGCTTCTGGTCGAGCCGCTCAATCGTACAGTATAGTAGATGATTTGGCACAATCCCTTGCTGCCATTTCCACACTGGAACTCCTCCAGTCGTGCCCTTCTCAAAAGAAGGCTCTACTATCTGCCGTGGGCGCTGTTGATCCTGCTGATGACCAAATGATTGTTTTCGACGCCACTCAATCGACCACCCTCCTCTTCCTCCTTCTGTTGCTTTCCAAATCCCAGTCAAAATCCGGAACGCCACTGTGTCCCGGTGTATAATTGATGAGGGGGCATCCACCTGTGTGATGTCCGCTTCGGTTTGGAAGCAACTCGAATCCCCTGAGCTGGCCCCTTCCACGATCACCCTTCGAGCGTGGGACGGTCATGCCTCCCAGCCTATTGGCCTGTTTCGTAACTGTCCCATCACCCTAGCCGGTAAGACTGTTTGCGTTGACGTCGAAGTCATTGACGCCTCTCTAGACTACAACATTCTATTGGGGCGAAGTTACACCTATGCCATGTTTGCTGTCCCATCCGCGGTTTTCCGCAAGATGTCTTTTCCACATAATGGGAAGATAGTCACCATTGACCAGCTATCTTATCATGAGCCGCCATCTCAGACCTCCTCCGAGACCACCATCTCTTCTGTAACCAACAAGCAAATCGTCGATTCCTTGACCAGTGTCTCCCCCGGCGTCTATAAAGATTCCACCCTGCTTGGTACTTTTCCTCACCTTCCTCCCCCTCCAGTTACTGATCCCAGCTTGTCGAATGTTTGCATGATGCAATCGTCTCAGGCTGCCCATAAACGGCCTGCCTCGACTAGTCCGCACCCTCCTCCCCGCCCTCCGCAACCCGCTCCTAGCCATCCATCTCAGCCAACCGGACCTCCTCCTTCTGGCCCTCCCCCTACAGCTGGTGTCCCCGAACCTCTTTATCCTCCAGGCTCGGTCCCCCCTGGCCTTAACCATCTTGGAGCCGTACCTCCCGGTCATTACCCTGCTGGACAGATCCCCTTCTTGGCTCCCCCTCCCGGAGTATATTCCGTCCCCGTCATGGCCACCCTTTCTCTCCCTAACTTGACCTTGGGTATTCCGGTTTGGTACCTTGATCCCCCAGCCACCACCCCCCCTGGTCACCCCAAACCTTACATGGCTTTGACACCGGTTCAACCGGTCCCCCTCGTTTCCTCCATAGCCACTGTACCCCCAGCACCTCCACAAGACCCTTCTCCTGTTGAGTCGGCTCCCGGGAAGAAAGGAAAAGCCCGCAAGGGGGCAACCAAAGACCAAACCACCACAACCACCTCGGCTCCTCCCCCACCCTCGAAGCCATGTGCCTTATGTGATATCATCGGTCATGCCACCCATGCTTGTCCCGAGTTACCCCGTATTCGCCCCATGGTAAAAGTCGCGTTCCCCGACACTACGGTCCCCGAAACTCCCACTCCTGCTTCGACCGTCTCCAAGAACCCCAAGACTCTCCGCACCAACAAGCCTTGTGCTTTGTGCGGTGTCCATGGCCACTACTCCCATCATTGTCCTCACCTGACGCATTACCGTGCCTCCCTTGAGGTGATCCGCGAGTATGAGGTTGAAAAAAATCAATCCGCCTCTCCCATTCTCGCGCAGTATGCTGCAGACCAGCCTGAGGATCCCCCCGCTCCCATCCACATCCCCCCCCCCTGATGTCCAGATGACGGAGTCTACAGTCACCATTCTTTACCTATCTTCCTCTGCACGACCTTCGGAGCCTCGCCCGTCTGCAACCTCCCCCGTTGTGTCCCTTGATGCTCGAGATCACTCCACTTGTGTCTCTTTTGACCTTCGCAGCCCGAGTCCTCGCCATGTTTCCGATAGCTCTCATACATCACCTTGTTTGAGTTTTGCTCATCCTGCCCCTTCCCCCCGCCATTACCGCTCGATGACTTCTGCCCCCTCACGCTGCCGTCCTTTCCTTCCATCCCCTCATGTACTGTCTTGTCACACCACCTTGCGCATCCCCCCGTCCACATCCTTTATCGGTTACGCCGATGGTGCAAGTCGCTACTCCAGGAATCTTGCCTCGGCAGGGTGGGCCATCTTCACCCCCTTGCATGACCTCGTTCTGTCTAACGGGGTATGCATTGGTTCTGCCACCAACAATCAGGCCGAATACGATGCAGTGCGTGGCCTACTAGCTGATGCTTTGCTGCATCGCATTCGCCATCTACACGTTCGTTTGGATTCCTTGCTTCTTGTCATGCAACTAAATGGTGTCTATCGAGTGCGTAACCCTGTGCTGTTTAGACGCTATTTACGAGTAAAAGTCTTAATACGTGCGTTTGAAACCATAACTTTCAACCATGTACCCAGAGACCAGAATCACTACGTAGATAGTATTGCAAACCATGTTCTAGATTGGCATTTATCACACTCAATTCATACAAGACAATAACAGTAAATCAACCATCAAAAGACGATGCATATCCATAATATGTGTCGCAAACCATATATTGATGAGTCCATCTACTCTGATACACATGACATGCCCATAGCATGTTACAAAAAACGGGGGGCACCATACGCCCCCCCATACATATACATACGACATGCCCATAGCATGTTAAAACCAAAAACTGGGGGCACCATATGCCCCTCCATACATTCTAGGGGGCACCACCTGCCCCTACATACATCAGAAGGGGCACCATATGCCCCTAATCACTATCTGGAGGCTCCCGGGCCAATGGCTCTGCCCCTGCAGCATGTAGATCCCGCATAGTTTGACCAGCCATCGCCATGCGCCGCATGATACCTCGCCACTCCGAGGGGAGACCAACACATGGCTCTATGTACTGGTCGTCTAAATCCTGCCACCCGCGCTCTGATACTCCGGTCAACAGCTGCTCACATCTACGGCGGATGTCCTCCAGTAGGGCGGCCGCACCATCATTTTGCGCTGCTCTCGATCCACTCGGACCCGTAGCTCCAGACGCTGCCGGTCGTCCCATATATCCGGCCGGTTTTACCGGTGCTATATCTGCATACCAAAAGTCCCTGAATCAGTATCATTATTTACTATTCAAAAAAACTTTAAACATGCCCATATAAGAATAGCAATTTGTCACTTACCATCGGGCCCCCAAACTCGACCAGCCGGAAGTGGCAAATCCGGATCCCCATAGTAGCTCATCCCACTATAAGGGTAGTTGTCTATGTACAACGGCATCTGATCCCAATGGGCAAAGAACTCCGGTCGAAATGTTCGCCCGACCGCCCCTCCTCCTCCTTTGCAGAGTAGTCGTCCCCAACGACGCATCCTGGGCTCTCTCGGGCCCCCATCTGGAAGATGCACACGAGGCCTCAAGGTCGGGATCTTCTCAAAGAAGAAGGCGCACAACAAAGTCCCGTATGAGCAATCATGATTCACCTGCCGCCTGCATAGCGACAACTGTCGCTTTAGCGACACCAACATCATTTGGGCCCACCCAAAGTAGGTCCCACTCAACACACTCTCCACTATCATCATCTGCCCACCAGTGATGTGATGGAACGCCTGGGTGCCCAGGATTCGCAGCACAGCTGCGGCCACTGCACGGGTTTCTAGCCTCTCTAGATCCCCGATCGATATCCGAGTCCCCTTGACTTGGAAACCCGGTCGACAATGGCATTCCACAAACTCCATGATATGCCGCCCCCGCGGCAACACTGGTTGCGTGTCTCCCACTATCCCCAATGGTGGGAGGCCGGTCAGGAAGTACGCATCCTGGACCATCAGTTCGATCCTGTGCCCCTGCACTACAAAGATCTCCTGATCTGGATCCCAGTAACTGATAATCCGGGCCAGTAATGGTTCCCCTGCTCTCATCAACGGGTTCTCCACAAACTTGAGAACCCCAAATCTGGCCAATACACGACGGACACCCTGATCCACCTGGATCTCTGCCCGAAGTGTTCCCAGATCCCTCTCTCTCCAGTTGACCCGTAACTCTGCCATACCTGCACAAACACATTCTTTTTGTCAGGGTACAGATCGGGCAAACCATAACCACACACAAAAACCCAACTCCCAACCATCAAACAGCACCAAGCCCCCCTCCCCTCCCAGGTCGCAGTTTTCTGCCCATTTCTGGACCAGGTCGCACTTTTTGCCCTCAAACCTGCGTCCTGGGTCGCACCTTTTGCCCCAAAAAGTGCGACCCGGCCGTAGAGAGGAGGGAGGGGCTGTTTCTGGGGTGTTGGGCCCTAAACTGCAAATCTAATCCATCAAAATGCAAGAGCAAGGTTAGGCCTCCTACCTCCAACTGACAGATCTCGAATCCAACGGTCGGTTTGTCCGCTATGTTCGCCGCAAGATTTAGGGCCTTCTCTCCTCTCCACATTCACCACAGCAACAATAGCAAATGAATGATTTTGGAGGGAAAACTGCCTCATTAAAAGAGAACCCCTGTTTCTTCTTTCGACTGCTGCGACCACACCGTAGCCCCGTTCGACGAACCGTCAGCACCGCTGGATAGATCTCACCGAGCTCTCAAATGGGTTTTACTTAGTTTTCGGTGATTTGATACTTCACCTGGACACATTTTTTCCACGAAGGGTCACTTCACCACTCCTTAAAATCGAATTTCCTCACTTACGACACTTGTACTTGGGGCACCACATCGCCCCCTTACTTGTCCATGTTCGTGTTGATTTTCGTCATGAGTGCCCACTTTGTACTCATGTTTCTATGACCCCCTATTGGGGCCTTTACTGTGTGGCAGCACTCTACAGTCGCCCTTGTTTAGAGCATCCAAGTCGAGTCATCATTGCATTCATGGAGTCTATCCTGCGTCCTTTTGCACCCCACTATAGCCCTCCATCCTTCTTTGCTTGGTTCCTCCCTTGTGTCGCATATCATGACCTTCAGTCCCACTGTCCCCTGTCCCTTTCGATATTGTGTCAGTCGCTGCCATGTCATTCATGCCCTTTTATGCTCTAACAAGGGAAGTCGTCCATATGCCACTCCATCCTTCCCCTTTCCACTATCATCATTGGTGTCAGTCTGTCTGTCGCTCTATTGTTCTTCTCTCGTGCCTTAGTTGAGGATCTCTCATTGCCTCACCTACGGCGGACCTCCTTCTGTCGACATCAGCGCATTTATTCCAGAAGCAAGGTCTAGAGGGTGGTGTACCTTGGTTCCAGCTTCCACTCTTGTTCGGTGCCTCGGATCAGGCAGGGGGATCTCTCACTTCCCTTTGACTTGATTACTTCTCCAGCTCCTTTCAGCCTGATCGAGATGAGTATACTGGACAGTCCAGTGACCCAGCAGCAGCTCTTGATGATTCCCGGGCGTGTGTGAGATGTCTCAGCCCTCATGAGGGGGTGGCCCTGCAGGTAGCCCCCCACATGCCCGGATGACCTCTTCATTGCAGCCTTTGATGCCGCTCCAGCTTTCGATGATGTTGGCCTTAGCCACTTGCAGCACCTCTATGATTTGCATGTATCAGTCAGATTTTGTGAGCCCTTCCCCATTTACAGGGGGCATTTGGGTTGTATTTATCTCATGTACTCGGATGATATTGTACTAGTCCTGGCTGTTATCCCAGGCACAGCATGTATGTGAGACTCTTCATTGTATTTTTATCTGGCTCTTGATTATGCCAGCTGTACTCTATGGTTCGGTCCCTGGTTTACTGGACACACTATTCTTTTGTACTTTGTCACGACGGGCATAGGTATGCCTCCCCCGCCGCCTTCAGCACAGGTACCCTCTCATAAAAAGAGACTTGTTGCACCTGCGAGTCTCGTCTCCTTAGGGTCTAGTCCTTCAGCACACTATCTACCTCACACTTCTCTCTCTGACATCCCCTTTCGTTGTCTGGTGATTGTATTCTTACAACGTACTTCTGTCATACGATTTGCTCCTGACACTCGCACGCTGGGGGGCAATCTGTTACACCATTTTTTGGTCATCTCACCTTTTCTTATTAGATGGACCCAAGTACACCATGTAAGACCCGTTTTACCCCAAGTAAAACTGCTTTCACTATGTTAATTAAGGAAACCCCAAAAGGAATAATTAATTAAACCACAATTTAATTATTATTCCCAGTCATGTTTAACCCACAAACAAAGAAATTAATGAGATACACCCATAGTTATCTTATTATTTTCTAGGAATAATTATTTAAATAATATTCCTTGTTAAATATGACCAAATCAACCACTATTAATTAAATAAATCATTATTTATTTGATTATATCTCAACCACTTCCTTAAAAGGATAAATAAATCATTTATTTATTTATTCTTCACTAATCAAGGGATTTTGACCCAAGTCAAAGTCCCTTTCCCTCCAACAAATAATAATAAAATATTCCATAGAGGTGGATCTAGATTTGGTTAACAATCATGCACCAAGATCTAGAATGACCCAATATTTTGTTATAAATAGGAGGGTTTTCCCCTTCATTCTTCACCTTTTGTTGCATATTAGATCACTCTGGATCTATACACTTGGTCTCATTTCTGCCATTTTGCTCCCATTGAGCTCTACCTTCTACATTGGGTTTTCTACATCTACAAGAGAGAGAAAGCTTAGATTTGAAGTGCTGAGGACTAAAAAGAACCCATCCCATTGAGGAGATCCGGATACACCTTCTTGTTTCCTCCCAGGTGCCCTGTAATATAAAAATTCATTCAAAAATCGTGTTCTTGTCTTGTCTGTTGGATGCATGGAGCAAACTCTTTACTTTTCTGCTTAATGTCTTTCTATTTATAAACCCATCCCATTGAGGAGATCCGGATACACCTTCTTGTTTCCTCCCAGGTGCCCTGTAATATAAAAATTCATTCAAAAATCGTGTTCTTGTCTTGTCTGTTGGATGCATGGAGCAAACTCTTTACTTTACTGTTTAATGTCTTTCCATTTATAGATCTGTTTGTTGCAGCACTTTAACTACTAATTGCAGATCTGAAGATGTTTTGCAGCCATTATTGTTGTTAGGGCTATTAGTTATGCGTAGCTAAAGTGGTTCTTTTTCGTACGCTTCGACAAAGAATTAATACTAACAGTCACCATCCATCATGTACCAAGGGAGGGAAGGAGGATTTGAAACTCCCCTATATAAAGCCACCAAGAGATGAAGAAATGGTGATCACTTTGTTATGTTGGCCAAAGTTTCCCAAGCAACACCAGTAGTGTGTGACCCAAAGTTGGAGCTGAAGAGGACTCAATCGTTGGCCACCCAACAATCCTAGTCCACCACAGCAGAGAGAGAGAGGGAGATTGCATCAGAGGCAAAGCTTGGAAGGAAAAATCCTTGCATCGGGACCTAGAGCCATTTCCTAGGTTCCCTTTGGCAAGTGGGTAAAATTTCTTCTCTGTTTCAAACGTTTAATGAGAAGAGGCCTTTGAGCCATTGTTGGTATTATTATCATTTTGACTCTGTTTGATAGCTTCTATATATTTTTGTTTTAGTTTTAGTTTACTTTGAGCATAAATTCGCATAATTTTTTCACTGAATTGTGTGCTTTTGAGCTCCACCACTTTCTTCCTGTTACCAATAGTTTAAAGAGTATACCACACTCTTTAAACTGGTGCGATTTCGTACACCCGTGCGACTAATCCACCACAATAGGATTGGCGACTCCACTGACGTGTTCCAAGTTTATGTGGTTGTGCCATATTTTGCAGGAGACCCTTTGTCTATGTTGGAGTGGAGCTGACAGTCCTCTGACCCATCTTACAGTCCCTAAATTCACTGGAGTGACAGACTGAAGAAGGTAGCTCCTAATTTTTTTTTACTTGCAGGATTTTTGCATGCAATTTCTTCTCACAGATGCGCAGTGTGCGTGTTCAAGACTGACCGGCGTGCAGGAAACCGCACCTTTCAGAGCCATTTCCACGCAAATTACAGAATGATATTTTTTTCTCTATATTCTACATTTTTCTTCTTGTAAGTGTGTTGGGTAGCCCCTAATGTATCTGCCAACACTTGTGTTGATACCCCATAGCTTCTGAGAACTCAATTTTTGCTGCTTTCTGTAGGCATAGAGTTAGTTTCTCTTTAAGTTTATTTTTTGCAAAAAATATTCACATAGTTTAAGTAGGGGGTGAATTAACCATTGCTTTCCGAACAATTTATGTTTTGAAAATTCTGTTATGCACACTTATATTAACTAGTCCAAGTAGGCTAGTTTTATTTTCTAGTGTAGAAATTGTTTAGCTTAATTCAATTTTTGCATTTAGGAAATTGCGAGACTAGGTTTGAATCGCCGATTAGAGCAAGTAATCTATGTTGCCTTTGCACCCTTTAGTGATCCTAGGCTAGCATATGAACACTATATTTTTGCAATTCAACATCTCCCTTTATTTAGTCACATAGATTAACTAGGAAGATTTGAAAGCGGCCCATTATCCGCACACGTTTTCCATTTTGAGCCAGGAACAAGATAACGTAGTTTAACTAGGGGTTTTTTTGTAAAGGATCACCGATATCCAAATGATTAAAATATGATCTTGTTCACCTTATGCTCACACACACTCATCCACTAAGAAAATAAAGCGACCTAAAGCTAACTTAAACAAACTCACTAAATTCTCCCCATAGGGGCCACAAGAGAATTTATATATTAAGTTAGGATCAAGGGGGTAGGCATCCAATAAGCCACCTTGATCACACTTCATACTGAAACATAGAATTTGTGTATTTAGGGAGCTTCAAAATCCACCTATCAACCCATGGAAAAGAAAACCCGAGCACGGTAAAGACCCAATTCAGAGGGGGATAGGCTTAGGCGTAGTGCGTGCGGTATCAGTTGGAGCTACTTGACCCGACTGATACTCGGTATTGTTAGCTGACTACCAAGAAGCCCAAGACTCGAACGCTTACGTGGGACGACGGTTCTTAGTGGCCAAAACTAGGGCATCCTTTACCCTATAGGTGACGGTGTAGGCAAGCGCCAGACCCTCTACACTCAACTTGGTGGATTCTCTTCAGCTGACTGGGGGCATAGCCAACTCTTTCAGGATGTTTTTCCAGCACTCGCAAGAAATATTATCAAGGCCCAGTTACTTTTGAGTGTGTGAGGATTCATAGGTCTTCTAGGATTTACAAACAAAAAACCATTTTTTTTGCTTGATTGACCACATAAAGTAAGTTAAAGGGAAAATCATTTTATTTTATCTTTGTTTTATGTATGTGGCCATAATTTTTCTTTGACCTAGACTCTATCCCCTCAAATTTTTCCAAAACCTAACTTGGTCGACACCCAAACGGTCCCAATGGAACCTCGTCGATCCAGGCGTCTTTTGGACCTCCCCCCATTACAGGGAGGGGTTCTAGGTCTTTCGCCATTTAGGCGTAAAAGACGGAATGCTGCCACCGTCATTGGTTCATCCTTCATTGGAGAAACCATAGTTGGGAACCCTATTTGGTCTCCCAACACCACACCGCACACAACTCCCCCCTCAATCCCTAGGGGACAGAGGAGCGCGTCCCATTCGAGAAGCCAGCTGAACACACATCAAGGTATGTCACAGACTAACCCTCGTTCTAACCAGAACTTCATGTCTTCACACGTTTCCATGGTGTCAACCTCCTAGTCACCCTTCTTATTTGTGTTAAATCTACCCACTTTAACCAAGCTCACAAATGACCCCATCGCACATGATCCTTCATGGCCTCCCATGCCCATGAAGCTCCCTTCGGATATACCAAAGTTCGAAGGCAAGCAAGCGGAATACCCAAGTAATCATATAATGACCTTTCACCTGTGGTGCTCATCGAATAGTATCATCAACGACACTATTCGATTGAGGTTATTTCAATGCACTCTTACGGGAGAAGCCGCGAAATGGTACATGGAGCAACCTCCTACTTCACATGGAACCTTTAGCGCCCTCGCTACTGCATTCCTCACTTATTTTTAGATACCCATTCACCATGATTCGGGAATGGAGTTACTGACTCATTTTAGACAAACCCCTGCCATCCATATCTCTGACCATCTTCACGAGTGGAGGCAGCATCGCAGTTTATGAAAAGCTAAACTCGACGATCGGGTCCTCTTAGATTTATTCTTGAAAACTTTGACGGCGGATATTTCAAAGGATGTGGCACAGTAATACCCCACATCTGAAGAGGACGCAATCAGTAAATCCCAGAAGCTTGAACTAATTTATGCGCAGTTAGGATACATTTACAATATCCTACCTAACGCCCCGCGCCTGCAAACTTATCAAGAATTGCAAGGCGCTTCGAACTCTATATATGGACTAATTGGGTCAATGACCCAAGGGTACCTAGGCAGCAGTAGTTCCAATCCTGGTTATGCACAGATTTCTACCCAGAACATGTCTCAACCGATTTTTCAAAGTCATCACATGCCTCAACAAGATTTGACTAGTAGGGTGCAAGCGTATCACCAAGGAGGACCCTATCCTCCGGTTGAGGGGACCCAGTACGCAGGAAGAAACACTGATGGAAGAGCTTCCCCCCCAACAACCAGGTGAAAACAAGGGACAGTGTTATGCTCAGTCCCAAGCACACAACACACCTACGTAAACCAATGCATAGGTGAACTTTGTGAAGTCGTCCCAGAATCAACCACACGAGTATAACCAGGAGAACTACCCTTCTAACGTGGTTAATAAAAAATTAAAAAACAAGCCCAAAGGGAACCCTGGACAGGGGGGCAGCAACCAACAGCACCCACCACGATCCCAGGTTGGAGGCAACTTTAGCAGGAATCAAAACCAGGAGCCAAGAAATGCCCAATGGCAAGGCAAAAGGCCACCTCTGCGAACAAACCATTCTTGGTGAGTACGGACACTATACTCACCACTGTCCTGATCTCCCTGAGCTTAAAAAGCTTCAGAGTAACTGAGGACAAGGAGGATCTTCCCAGCAACCCGTTGTTATGCAAGAACCTTTCCCCCACCAAGGGACGGTCAGCACTCAGCAACAAAACCCAGAGGATTCCGGGAAAAACAGCCATGAAATTTACATGATTGGGGAAGAAATGTTTTTCCAAACACGGAATCGCAATTACGACACCCCACCAGACTCCACGACGTTAGGGGCTAGTACTAGTGCATCGACTGCACCTTTGACCATTTCAAAGATGCCTATAGAACCATTGCCAAAGATGGAAAAGGGACCTAATAGGCGAGCAGGTAACTACTCCAAAGCAGCCCATAATTATAGCATCGTTGACGATTTAGCTCAATCACCCGCTGCTTTGTCTGCATTGGAGGTACTACAGTCGTGCCCAAAGCAACATAAAGCCCTACTTTCTGCATTAGGCGCTATCGACCCTGCCGATACGCACATGATGGCTTTTGATTTAGACGAATCCACCCCTAGGCTTCCTTCCATGGTCGCATTCCAAATACCAGTGTCAGTACAGAATATCACTATTCACCGATGTGTCATTGACGAGAGTGCATCGACATGCATCATGTCAAAAAAAAATTGGCAGAAGTTGGGTTCTCCTGAACTAAAACCCTCGGTCATAACACTTAGAGCCTACGACGGTCATCCCTCGACACCCATCAACCTGTACCAAAATGTCTTGGTCTGTTTAGCCGGAAATATGGTCCACATAGACATTGAAGTCTTGGACGCTCACTTGGATTACAATATGCTCCTTGGGCGGAGTTATATGAACGTCATGTCTTCCATAGCCTCCTTCATCTTCCACATTATGATGTTCCCCCACAAGGATTGCATCATTACTGTCGACCAACTAACGCACAGTGAGAAGCGTCCCGTAACCACCACGGATGTAATTCTACCCTATGTAGATACAGCTTTAGATGGTCTTTCACGGTACCAAGAATATGACCCCGGCCAATTCAAACCATCGTTCGTCCTAGGCTCATTCCTAGGAGATCCTCCCATTATCCCTGAGGTGTCACCCTAAGCCACAAGGGCCTCGGTGTGCATGATGTCCACATCAAGCACCGAGGTCAAGCAGGACATGAACTCGAGCAGTAACGACATGAAGGCATCAGCCACGACAGCCTCTCTAGCCTACGCTACCTCCCAAACCCCTTTCCTCTACCCTCCAGCTGGCTTCGTCTCCCAGCAGGTTTTGGAAACACTGGTGTTACCCAACATATCATTGGCATTCCTAGTTTGATACCTCATTCTTCCTTCTGGAACAGGAGCCACCAACGTTACTACCGTAGGGTTAAATCCCCTCAACCGCAAGGAGCCCCAACCAACCCAGGAAACGGTCGAGACCGCCCCCGCAAAGGAATTTCCCATTACGAAACTAGTTAACACGGCCAAGAGAACCGCAAATAGAGGAAATAAGATGGTGACCCCCGCCATTCAAAGGGAATCACCAGTCTACACCATATGTGATGTTATAGGCCATCCTACCCACATATGTTTGGAGCTAGATGAGTTAAAACCACTCCTTGGCTCCGAAGCAGACATCTCGATGTCGTGTTCCCATAAAAAGGAGCCTACCTCTAAAGGTAAAGGCAAACCGCTGCATATCAATCACGCATGCTCTCTTTGTGGCACCTATGCGCACTATACCCACCATTGTCTAGAGATACCATGGTACAGGGATGCCTTACATGCGGCTGAGTGATCCTATCAAGAGGATCCCTCCACCCAGTCGGTTAACGACAAACCTCCCACCATCCTATGCTTATAAGAGGAACATAGGATTGTAGAATGGCCCCTAGTAATGCCCATTATACGTTGTACGCTATGCGATTAATGTGGCCACTACCTTGAAGAGTGCGGAGCCTTGGAACTTATTCACAGATGGTATTCAATCGAAAGGGTTTACTATGTAGGGCTACGGGTGACACAATTCACATGCCCATTATGCGCCAACAATCACCTTTTGGAGATTTGTCACTACATACCTCACTTCCGACTAGCCCTTGCTAGCCTTCGCTCAGCCATAGTCCACCTTTCCCAAGAAGACGATATGGACGCCGAGTCCACCGGCAACTCCATGACCCAGGCAGATGAGATGAGCGGATCTATTATGTTCTTGACAGCTAAAGAATGGCCTAGCAAGGAAACCCTCGTTACCCTTAACGGCACCTCGCAGCAACGACCAACATGTACGTTATGCAAAAGGACGAACCATGTATTTTTCCATTGCCCCAATTTAGCAGCCTTCCGCCGTTGGTTCCCCATCAGACCTCGAGCTGAAGTCGACGGAACTTTCATATCAAGGATATTCTGCCTAATATGTCAGGTTAATCATTACGAGTGACATTGTACTTATGCCTCGCATATTAATCCCACTATTGACATGATTAATGACATAGATAAGAGACAAGAAAATCTCTGAGATGGCATAAAAGGTACATCGTTGGATCAATGTCCCCACCCCCGCAATGGTGTGTCAAGCCTTACAAGATAGCACACCACCAAAGAGTAACCTCGGCCAAGCCTAGGATAACATGCGGCCTATCTGATCAAAATGACCACTGAGTCAACCAATGCAGAGAACTCAAGCCCCTAGCAAACAGTCTCCGCGTAGTCTCTTCTCTCCCCCAGAAACTTATCTCCAATCAAGAGAAGATCACACGCACTTATTGCCGAATTTTCTCACACTTTCACCATACATTTAAGTGTATGCATCTCCCCAAGCAGAGAGAGACACGAGTTGCATTGATTCTACACTCCACTAAAGAGGAAGACAAGCCTAAGCGAATGACGCGGAAATGAAGACATAAGACAACCTCATCTATGTCTGACCCTTTCCAAGCATCCACATCAGGAAAAACGAGTAGCATAGAATCACACACTATCTACTCTGTTGGCTCAGTAACACCATGTATCATCTGCACTGGACTGAATCACGCATCAAAGACGTGCCCGTTAATGGAAAAATTTAGGAACCTCTGTGGCAGGCACAATTTCCACCTACTGGAAATCGACTGTCCTAGTGGGGAACCTAACTTTGAGCCCATATAGAATCCCATTACAGAGATTATTCCCCCACCAAACACCGATGATACGATCCACCATATACGATTTGTATCCGCTCATATTGGTGAAAGGATTACTGCCTCAACCCAACCCTAGGATTTCCATCATAATCTTGTCACGAAAAACCAATGCACCTTGCACTTTTGCATTGATTTCCGTAAGATCCCAAACCTGCATGCCGCCATTGAACTCCTTGATGACACCCAGCCTCTAGAACAACGCCTAGTACAACTAGAGCTAGTTGACAAAAGTCGGCGACAATCGCTGCAACACAATGAGGCCCATAAGAAAAGGGTGAAAGCATCATTCGACCGCCACATCAACCCTCACTAATTTACCGAGGGACAATTATTCCTTTGCTACGATGTCGCAAAAGAGGCCTTAGGGCAAAGAAAGTTCAAAACCCTGTGGAAAGGACCCTACATCATCAAACACTACCTCCGACAGTGGGCATACATCTTGACGAAACCGGGCAGGATGGGCCTCACTAACTCCGTCAATGGCCTTTACCTCAAGAAGTTCTATCCATAAGGGCCCCAAATGCCCTTCCCCTAGAGTGGAAGTACACAAAATCCAATCACAAAAATATTTTTGACCTGAAGACTTATGTAAAAAACAAGCTCAAAGTGCCAACATGGATCACCAAAATGAACCATGTTTCGGATTTGTTGATGGAGCATCGCGATGGTCTCAAAACTTAGCTACAGCTATCTAGGTCATCTACCACCCTGGTCGATCATCGTTGTGTTCAGACAGCATGTGCATCGGATCAGCAATAAACAATCAAGCAGAATATGATGCCATCATTGGACTTATGTGCGACGCCCTCCATCGGGGCATTCGTCATATGCATATCTACCTCGACTCCCAGTTAGTAGTATCACAGCTAAACCAAACATTTGAGAATAGAGACACACACCTATTTAAAAAATATTTGTGTGCGAAAATATTAAGCAAACAATTTGATTACATTACATTTTCACATGTATCAAGGAATCAAAACCAAACAGTTGATCGCATAGCTAACAATATCCAAGACTGGAATGTATCTCAAGTATACCATCATCCATAAAAAACAAAAACATAGATATCCATCAGCATAACACAAAATATATAAATCGAAATACATAGCACATCATATAGAGCCGCAAAAAGATCTCCCATATATATATCAAAAAATATGTGTATCTAAGTACAAAAAATAGTATCGCTGGCCCACTGGCCAGCCCAAAGATACAAAAGTCGTCAAAATAAGGGAAGCATCCTCATAACGTGTGCTTTCCTTGTGTACAAAACTACTCTAGGGGGGTGCCCCCTCAAGAGGAGCACTAGGACCCACCACCGCTCCTGGTGCCACCACCGGAGCTGCTGTCGCCACCGTGACTGCTACCCGACGTAGAGTGGGCCGATAATCCCTCTCGTGGGCCATCACAGTCTCTAACCAAACCTCCTCGAGGTCATCCATAAAACCTCAAGCAGGCATACCCTGGGTCAAGTAGTCCACTTGACCCCGAAAGTCCTCAAGAGAGGTCACTTGAGCCGTAAGTACTGCAATGCGTGCCTCAGCAGCATCTACACGAGCTCGCTCAGCCGCAACCTCTACTGCAGTCGAACTGATGCCCTCACCAGAAGGGCCAGCACCACCTCCACCAGGTCCACCGGCACCACCACCTGGTCCACCTGCATCACCTCCGCCTTGACCACCTCGAGGTCATAGCAGAAGGTCATGACCCACCAGTCGGGCCACTGGGTGACCTACCTCACCAACATCTGCACGAGTAACCAAAATAATGTCAGTGTCAAGGACAAAACACGTAAGAACATAAATACTTGAAAAAATGCAGAAAAAATATAACACATACCTGTAGGCCCCCAAACATAACCAAAATGGAAACCCATGTCTGGGTCACCCTGGAAGTCCATCCCTGTATACGGGTATGGCAAGAACATCTGTGGGTCAGCCTCAAACCAGGCCTCTGTCGTGGCGTTCCAGTAACGCCCCACCATGCCACCACCGCCCCGCAGCATCACCGAAACCCACCTCCTCATCCATAGTTCTCGTGGCCCCCCAATGGGCACCGCCACCACCAGCCTCAGCAGCACCACCCTCTCGTAAATAATGCTACATAGGATGCTAGCGTACGCAAATGACTTAGATCCACGTTGGACCTTTTTCAATTGTGACACCATCCCATAAAAAAAAAGCGGGCGAAATTGAAAAAGTGCCCGCCCCTCAGTTGGTGTAAAACTCCAACCTGCGGGCCAGATACCCGATGTGGAGCAAACGACCCCAGTCGCATAATAACTGCCAGAGCACACTGCTCCGCCACATCTATCACTAATGTAATGTTGATGCACCCCTCAGTAAGAGGTGTACCACTGCAATGCCACCTCCGGAATCTGTCTAGGTTCACTCTCCCAGCAGAGAGTGGGTACCTTGGAGCCTCACCATCAGGCAGTAACCCGATCACAAAGTATATATTCGTCTCTAGAAAGATCACCAGTTTCATCTTCCGCAGCACGAACATATTGCGCCTCTGGCACCAATGTTGTATAATGTAACACAGTAGTCGTTTGTAAGACCGAAGGAACTCATTTTCAGTAAACTTCAAAAGGCCCCATGTGGCCAACTAACGACGTGCCCCAGCATCAACAGCTAGAGCAGTCCGAATCTCGGGTAAATCCCACTCTCTCCACACTAACCTACCAAGAAGCACAGCACCCATCACTACAGAGAAAAACATCAAAAATAGACAAGAAACCAAAATTTCCTGTCACTATGGCCTTTGTGCGCCTGTCCCTCAGATAGGCATGCCCTTGCACACATATCTTCTTCACAGGTGCGCCTTTCCGCACAAAAAGTAGGGAACAGCGCGCCCTCGCACGCATGTCCCTCATAATTGTGCACATGCAAGGTGCTCTTTTTCCTAGATCGCCCGCGCAATCTAGGGAAAAATTTGCTCAAAGGTCATACAAACCTAATTTGTACAGCCCCCGACACCATCAAACTGAAGAAATTACAATACAGGATGTCATGAAAGTTACCTCGGCATAGTATCGCTAATCCCTAGTACACGGGCTGACTGCAACGGAAAGAAAGGCTTTGCAAGCACCTTTGATCTCCCAAAACTCAGCAAGTACAAATGAATAGGATTAGGGCCATAATCCCATATTTATCGCCCTTTTCTAGAACTTCAAAGGTCCATAACAGGATATCATAAGGACCATTCCGCAAACCGTAAGTTGCACCATCATCAGTATGCCATGACGAACGAAAGCGATGCCACACATTCACTTTTCAAGAAAAATAATTTTCCACCGCCGGCAGGTATGCCCTCTCCCATCTTCTTTTTTAAATCTCCTATCTTTCAATAATATTTGATGAAAAGAAGATGCTTTCACTTGAGGTAGTTTTTTTTGCAAGAAGAACCTGCTAGCCGCTTACAACACCATCCACTGAAAATATTGGAGCAGGTATCATTCTACCCCCAGCATGATAGAGTCCCAGAAAACTTTGCATATCCTGACATCATTTCTCCATCAGAAATAAACCATAGGGTCCCCATACCCAACCGCGTTTATCATCACCTCACCCTGCACACGATAAACATCCGCGTTGGTCAGTAGATCCTCCCCTCCATGGCGCTCGTCACCCAAAGTCGACCATATATCACAGCACAAGTGACACCATGGCCATACCATTTCAGTCCGGGAAGCACCTCGTGCCCATCCATTCATCATGCATAAGGTCAAGCTCACCATTCAAACTCAAACCCCCTGCCCAAACGATTAGGTTGTACACGTAGATTGAAAGCGCACCTTCGTGCATCGCATTTGGCCCACCATACGTCCATCAACATAATCCCATCTGCGACACTTCTTCATCCGCTTCATCAACCCCACACATGAGACTAGCCAATGGGACCCCCACCCCCAGAAAAACACCATCCTCACACCTTCAGTGAGTGAACCCTTTCATGTTTTTGGGTACCTGTCTCTGTGTTTTGTACAAACCAAACCTCATTATTTTATTCTTTTGGTAAGTGTACAAAGACCGCCAATGATGCCCTTCGCCTCTTCACCCTCATATGTCATCTTTTCCCCCATGGTAGCCGTCCCTCATTCCCCTTGGTCGTAGTATTTCACCCCCATGCACGCACCATCACGACATTCATAGTCGGTTCATACCCGCCCTGGAAGTCCTACCGACTCCAGGGATTTTCCCTTCAGAAATACCTATGACTGTCACCAAGCTGCTAAAGTATACTCCGACCTCGGGCCACTAAATCCCCATCATCCATTTTCAGTCACCTCTCACCAACATGCCTATGTTGAACCCATCACATCTAAGTCCTCGACCCCTTAGGTTGGCAACCCATGGTTCGGTTAAGACTTCCTTTTTGTCAACCTCAACAATTCTTTTCCAAAAAGGAAGCATTACCTTGGATCACCCCTCCCCATGCAAAGGGGTATCCTTGGGTGGCACTATGGGAGACATAATTTTCCATAGATGTCATCAATCCTCCTAAAATTAGACTACAGCAAAAGCTTTCATGTCACGATGGTATCGTACCTTACAACCATTGCACTTTGATCAGATTCGTCAAAGACCCGTGCCTCCATAAGCGCCTCTATCAACAATGCTTACACGGGAAGGTCCCAACCAGTACATATGTAGTTTACGCATATGGGTACCACATTCCACCCATTGTCAAATAAAAAAATCCCCTGAGGGCATCAGCAGTCGTCGTCAAAAACCGCCAGTATCACTACCACAGTAGTGATGCAGACAGCACATGTATATGTCAATTGTGTTTAACTAGCCATAGCATCACAAGCATGGGACATGCCTGCCTTCTTGAAATTTTATATATATGTTGTATATTTTATTTACTTTTAGGGGCCCCTTAGGCCATGGTCATCTAGGAAATGATGCAAGGTGTTGTCAATTCCAAGATTCACACAGGCCTCTCTCTCTCTCTCTACGCACGATACAGAAAAGAAACTATAATGTATTTCAGCTATACATTTCTTCCTAGACCTCAAACTGTTAACACTGGAAAATCGTATAGCAAAAGATGGAATTAGTTAATGTCAAGCCTAAGGATTTAAAGGGCAGGAACACATTATGTAATCAAGAAAGTATTTAAAATCTCTAAGGTTTTGATAAAATCAGATTTGAACTAGTCATAAATGTTGGATTGCATGCTTAATCCTTCGAGAAGAGCGCCTTCTGCACGCATTTTTTCCCGATAAGTGTGCATTCCTGGAAATGGAAAAATGTCACTTTCCAGGACCACACCAAGCAAAGGACAGTTACTCCTTATATGAAGCCGCCTAAGGATAGCCACCAACGCCTCCTTAGACACTATGTGAGCACACAAAGGAATATTTGATCACACAATGGAATCATACCTCTCCCTTGGGTCACCATCCATCATGTACCAAGGGAGGGAAAGAGGATTTGAAACTCCCCTATATAAATCCACCAAGAGATGAAGAAATGGTGATCACATTGTTATGATGGCCAAAGTTGCCCAAGAAACCCAGCAGTGTGTGACCCGAAGCTGGAGCTGAAGAGGACTCGATCATTGGCCACCCAACAATCCTAGTCCACCACGGCAGAGAGAGAGAGGGAGACTGTATCAGAGGCAGAGCTTGGAAGGAAACATCCTTGCATCGGGACCTAGAGCCATTTCCTAGGTGCCCTTTGGAAAGTGGGTAAAATTTCTTCTCTGTTTCAAACGTTTAATAAGAAGAGGCCTTTGAGTCGTCGTTGGTATTATTATCATTTTGACTCTCTTTGATAGCTTTTGTATATTTGTGTTTTAGTTTTAGTTTACTTTGAGCATACATTCGCATACTTTTTTCACTGAATTGTGTGCTTTTGAGCTCCACCACTTTCTGCCTATTACCAATAGTTTAAAGAGTATACCACACTCTTTAAACTGGTGTGATTTCATAGCATATTGCGTCAAATCACACAACATAGTTGTTTGTTCTTATATCACATGTTAGTAGAATGAATTTGATTCCTAGCGGTGATAATACATTTGGCTTAGATATTGGTATGATGCAAAGTGTTGTGCTACACATTGACTTAATAGTTTTTGGATAATTCATCATGTCTTGATAAGTATTGGGTATTTATAGTTTTGAAATTTATATGTGACTGAATTATTTATAAACATAAGATATGCTTGACTTGTGTATTGGCTTTAGACAATCTTAAACAATTAATTTATGATGAGAAGCCCTGCTCACTGATAGTTAGAGTTGTTACTTGGTGTGACATATTGGCTTAATGAGCTATCTGATAGAGATTGTGACAAATTTATTTATATGTGATAGATTATGTCTTGTAATTAATAAAGGATTGATGGACATAAGATCTTCTTGGTATTTATCTTGGAGACTGAGCTTTGCCTTCTCCAGAGAATTTAAATCAAATTCTACGACTTGTATGGCATGAGATTAAAAGGGGCAAGGTCATATTGAGATGCAATTCCCACAACTTTGGGTATTAAATACTCTTCAGACCTAGCTTCTAAGTAGTAGGAAATCAGTGTTTTCTTTGAAATGTAGTCGCAAAGGGCACATATTTTAATGGTTCAGTAAAAAATAAAAAAAAATTAACATAGTGCAGGAAATTTAAGCATTAGATGTGCCAGATCAGAGATCTAATTTCATCATCCGAAAAAAATTCAATACAACATTTGATAGTATACATTTATAGTCAAATAATTAAGTCATATCATCGATCACCAAAAGTTTCACAGGCATTATATCTCTATATACATGGAGGGAAAGAGTAACAAACTCATTGGGTCTGCCAAAGGGAATCGATCCTAGGTTTAAACCTGCAGAAATATTCAAAATATACAGAAACCAATTAGTGAAGGGACGCCAAGGGCCTAAGATGCGTGGATAAACACAAAATATTATATAGTGGAGCCCCTAATTACCTTCATTTTTATAGCACAAAAATATGTGGATTTCCAACCATGATCAATATTTCTAGGAAAGAAATAGTTGTTATTTGATCTCATTTGGAATATTGTTAAGCAACAAGTTTTTTGCAATCCAAGTGGAGATTATCTTGGCAAGAGAAGATGGGGTCATTGAAATGCCTGGTGGTGGCTATGGACGAGAGCGAGCAGAGTATGTGTGCATTAGAATGAGCTATGGACATCATCAACCTGTCTCCTCCGGTTGGTGATAAGGAAGGGGGAAAGTTTGGTGTACACTGAAATCATATGAAATTATTCTCACATTTTTTTAAAAATATTATTTTGTTAGCGTCAGTATTCTGATGATACAGTCTCTGACATGTTTTATAAATATCATTTTTATTTAGTCGGTATTCTAACGCTACTATAAAGTTATGGGTACACGTCGGTATAACGACACCTGCCTGCAAACGTCTGTATAGCGACACCTACCTGCAAACATTGGTATAGTGACACCTACATGTGAACGTGTTAGGTCCCTATATTACTAGTATAGTCCCTTATTTTTGTTAGTGCAACCCCCTTATTGTTATTATTGTACCCTTGTAACCCCTATATTGTTATTATCGTGCCCTTAAATTATTATTGTTAGGTTGGCTAGGATTACATTGTGGCCCCATGGACTCCTATATATAGAAAGGAGGTTTTGTAATTTGAATCATCCAAGAATTGTTCATTCATGTAATGTATTGGAGGTTTCCCCCTCGAAGTGGCTTATTTCTAAAGCGTTGATATCTCTTTTCTTCTCTTTTGGGTAGTTCACAACATTTGGTATCGGAAGCTTTGGATTGATTCTAGTGTTTAGCTACTCCAAGCAGTGTAGCGTGGAATTTTCGCTATAATTTTTTTCTCGAGTTCGAAGTATAACCTATAGAGTGCAAAGAAAAATCTGAGGAACAAACATCGTCAAAATATTTCGGAGCAATTTCAAAGCTTGGTTCGCAATATTTTCGGAGATATGATCTGTGCAAGTTAGGTCATTTTGCAGGCTCCTGAATTTAACCTAAACATGTCATCGTGGTATTTTTGTAATAAAAAATTTTCTACGAAGGTTCATAAGCTGAAATTTTTAGAGTGTGAAGCCACAATCCTGAGGAACATCATTGCAAAATTTTAGATATTGGTTCGCAATATTTTCAGAGGTATGATCTATGGAAGTTAGGGCTTTTTTAGGCTTCCTAATTTCATCTCAAAGAGGTGATCACGGGAAAATCTTCATAGCTCTCTCTTTGAGCATCGTATTGGAATGATGTAAAAAGTGGCCGCAATTGCACGGAATTTAGTTTTCGGTCTAACAATTTCAGAGCCAAAGGAGGAAATTGTGACACGTGGCAAGTTGTACAAGTTCGCTCTACTAAACTAGTCCAAAATTGGGTCATTATGGGAGATTGGACATAACTTTTCCTTGAAGAATCCAAATCAGATCAGACATGTGGCATTTGAAAGAAGCTTCAGAGGGCTACTACAGAGCAAAATTTCAGATATTGAGGATGCACTGCCTAGAGATAATTAAGAAATTTCAATATCGAAAGCTCCTCAAAAGCAAGTAAAAGGTGTGTATTTTTTTTTTCCGAATTGCATAAGTCTTGTTTGAAGAATCAAGTTGAATTGATTCCAAAGGCATATTATAGAATAGATATCAATATTGGATTCTAAAATGGCCCCTAAAAATAATTCAACACCCATTAAGCCTTTGGAAAGCTCTACTATGACTCATGAAGACGAAGAATGGCAACATGACATATCAAAATTACAAGAGCAAGTGCAGCAAATTTCGCTCTCGCAAAGAGCAACAAAAAATGACATGGAAGTTTTGAAGAAAGGCGTGGAATCTAAGATGGATGGTTTGAAGAATGGCATGGAATCTAAGATAGATGGCATGGAAGCTGGCATGGAATCTAAGATGGATGACATGGAAGCTAAGATCGATGAGAAAATGGAAAACATGAAGAATGATCTAAAAGCAGACATGGAAGGTTTGACAAAGTTGATACAAGAAATGTTTTCTAATGGTGAAAATATAGTAGAGGAAACTCATGATGAGAACAAAATAAATGTTAATCGTGATTTCATAAAATCTAATGTTGGTGGGAAGAACCACCATATTCCAAAAATGGATATGAGGAAGTTTGATGGAAAAGATCCTGTAACATGGATACTACAGATGGAGCAATATTTTGATCTCCATAATGTGCAAAACACACAAAAGGTACGCATTGCAAATTTACATTTAGAACAAAATACATTTGTATGGTATCGATGGCTTTGCTCCCGTAAAAATTTTTTCACTTGGTCAATTTTTACGGAGGAAATGATAGCACATTATGAGGATACAAAGAGCAACACCTTCTTTAGCCAATTGATAAATCTCAAACAAAAAGGTTTAATGGGGGAGCACATTGAGGACTTCCAAAAATTGAATATAAGGGTAACTGATATTCCAGAGGAACACATGATTGATCTCTTCATAGGTACTTTAAAGGATAACATCCAACATGAATTTCGCATTTTGGAACCTGATTCATTGGAGAAGGCATTCAGGTTGGCAAGAAAAATTGAATGTAAAATTATGGCGACAAGGAAGCCTACCACTCACTTCTATAAAGAGGGAAGTGTTGCTACTCCTAGATTTCAACAACCTACAAGGTTGACACCACAAAAATTGGAAGAAAAAAGAGTAAAAGGACTTTGCTACAGTTGTGATAGCAAATACACTAAAGGTCATAAGTGTGCTGAGAAGAAATTATTTTACATAGATTGTGAAGAGGAAGAAGAAAATGAACAGGAAGAGGATATACACCGGGAACCAACCCTAGAAGAGGAAGAAATGAATCCGACCATATCGTGTAATGCACTGGCAGGAATTACCACTCCTCAAACTCTCAAGATACAAGGACAAATCAAGAAGAAAAAGGTAATAGTGTTGATTAATTCAGGTAGCACCCATAATTTTATTCATTGTAAGGTAGCCAAGGAATTAAATTGTTTCCTATACCCAGCACCAGAATGTCAAGTGATGGTTGCAAATGGAGGAACTATAAATTTCTCTGGAAAATTCCATAATATCAAGCTAACCATGAGGGAATATGTATTGAATAGTCCAATGCTTTCCATTCCTATGGGAGGTGCTGATGTTGTACTAGGAGTACAATGGTTACAATCTTTGGGGACGGTAGCTTTTAATTTTCAAGAACTTTTCTTGAAATTTTTCTCAGAAGGAAAGGAAGTCGAATTACGGGGTATTGCGGGGAAGCCAGGAAGGATAATAAGCTCTAATGTCATGACAAAGCTTCTAAAGAAAGAACAGCGAGGCGTAATTGCACAATTATGCTCACTAGAAATTCCAACATCAAAATCATCTATTTCTGTAGATCTCCAACAAGTCTTGGACAATCATTCCAAGGTGTTTGAAACTCCCAAAGGACTCCCACCTATTCGTGATCATGATCATGCTATTCATTTGATTCAGGAAGTGTTCCTCCAAACATCAGGCCTTATAGATATCCTTACTTCCAAAAGAGCGAAATTGAACGTATGATTGCAGAAATGTTAGAGGCGGGTATAATTCAACCTAGTAAAAGTTCTTTCTCTGCTCCTGTAGTATTGGTACACAAGAAGGATGGATCATGGCGAATGTGTCCAGATTATAGGGAGCTCAATAAGCTCAACATTAAAGATAAATTTCCCATTCCTGTGATTGATGAATTATTGGATGAATTACATGGAGCAATTTATTTTACCAAGTTGGATCTTCGTTCAGGATATGATCAAATTAGAATGAAGACTGAAGATATTCCAAAAACAACATTTCGAACTCATGAGGGTCATTATGAATTTTTGGTCATGCCTTTTTGCCTTACCAATGCACCTTCTACATTTCAAGGGTTGATGAATTCCATTTCAAACCCTTCCTTAGAAAATTTGTGCTAGTATTTTTTGATGATATACTAATCTACAGCAGGTCTTGGAAGGATCATGTTGAACATGTTGACAGGGTGCTCAAACTATTGCAGGAGAAACGATTATATGCAAAAACATCCAAATGTTTCTTTGGAGTACAAGAGGTGGAATATCTGGGTCATATTGTATCTCACGAGGGTGTTAAGGTAGACCCTAACAAAATTAAAGCCATTAAGGAATGGAAAGTCCCCACAACCATAAAGCAGTTGCGAGGATTTCTCGGGTTAACAGGGTATTATTGAAAGTTTGTTAAGAATTATGGGAGAATAGCAGCACCTCTAACAACATTATTGAAGAAAGATGCATTTTCATGGACTCATGAAGCAACTAAGGCCTTTGAACATCTTAAAGAGGCAATGTGCCTAGCACCAGTCTTAGCTATGCCGGACTTCACAAAAACCTTTATTGTGGAATGTGATGCCTCAGGAAATGGAATTGGTGTTGTTTTAATGCAAGAAGGAAGACCCATTTCTTTTGAAAGTCATCCAATCAAAGGAAAGTATTTACAGAAACCTATTTATGAGAAGGAAATTTTAGCAATACTACATGCACTAAAGAAATGGAGAACTTACCTAATGGGAAGACACTTCAAGGTAAAAACTAATCATGATAGTCTTAAACACTTTTTGGAACAAAGACTATCTTCCGAAGAGCAGCAAAAATGGGTCACAAAGATGTTGGGTTATGACTTTGAAATAATCTACAAAAAAGGAAAGCTTAATGTTGTTGCAGATGCACTTTCAAGAAAGAATGAAGAGGTGGAAGCATTTCTTTGTGCCATTTCTATTATCCAACCAGATTGGATAACCGAAGCAAGAGATGAATGGAAGAAGGATGAATAAGTGTGGACACTCATTCAAAAGTTGCAGCAAGATCCTAGTACATCTGATACATTTAGTTGGAAAAATGATTCCTTATGGTACAAACATCGCTTATATCTTTGTAAGAATTCCCAACTAAAACAAAAGATTCTTTTGGAATTGCACACTTCTCCTTTAGGAGGACACTCGGGATTTTTAAAAACTTACCACGGGGTGAAGAAAGAATTTTTTTGGGATGGCCTTAAATCTGATATTCAAAATTTTGTGACGGAATGTTTGGTTTTCCAGCAGAATAAAGTTGAGACAATTAAGACCCCGGGTCTTATACAACCTTTATCCATTCCAAGTCAACGTTGGGAGGAGATTTCAATGGATTTTATCACAGGTTTACCTAAGTCCGAAGGAAAGAGTGTCATCATGGTGGTAGTTGATAGACTTACCAAGTATGCACACTTTTGTGCATTATCTCATCCATTTAAAGCAAGTACAGTTGGTACTACATTTATGGACAGAATTCAAAAGCTACATGGAAGCCCAAGGGTTATTGTGAGTGACAGAGATCCCATTTTTACTGGAAATTTTTGGACGGAGTTATTTTCTTGTTTGGGTACTCAATTAGCTCATAGCTCATCTTATCATCCTCAATATGATGGTCAAACCGAGATAGTAAATAAATGTTTGGAAGGATATCTTCGTTGTTTTGTATCTGATAAACAAACACAATGGGTCAAGTGGTTACCTCTCGCTGAATGGTGGTATAACACTTCCTTCCATACTGCAGCAAAAATGACCCCATTTATGGCACTTTATGGATATCATCCACCATCCATCACACCATCTTTAAGAGAAAATTCGAAGGTTCAAGCAGTGGAAGATCACATCGAGCATCAACAAGAAGTTCTCCAACTCTTAAAGGATAACCTGAATTTGGCACAAAATCGAATGAAACAACAGGCAGATCAACATCGTAGCGAGAGAAGTTTTGATGTAGGAGATTGGGTATTTTTACGGCTACAGCCATACAAACAAATGTCCCTCAAGCAAGCAAAGAAGGATAATAAATTATCGCCAAAGTACTATGGTCCTTACAAGGTGTTGCAAAAGATTGGTACTATGGCATACAAATTGGAGCTTCCTGCTTCTTCGCGAGTACATCCAATTTTCCATGTTTCGTGCTTAAAGAAGGTTATAGGTGAAAATCTTCCAGTTCAAACAATATTGCGAGAACTTGATGAGGAAGGAAAAATCATATTGGAACCTGAAGCGGTCACGGAAACAAGAACTCGACAGCTATGGAATCGATCAATTTCAGAGTATCTCATCAAGTGGAAGAACTTACCCACTGAAGATTCGACATGGGAGGATGAGAATTTTATACAGAAGCACCCAGAGCTACTCAAGCGTTGAGGACAACACTTTTTTGAAGGAGAGGGGCATGTTAGGTCCCTATATTACTAGTATAGTCCCTTATTGTTGTTAGTGTAACCCCCTTATTTTTATTATTGTACCCTTGTAACCCCCAAATTGTTATTATTGTGCCCTTAAATTATTATTGTTAGGTCGGCTAGGATTACATTGTGGCCCCACTAGGATTACATTGTGGCCCCATGGACTCCTATATATAGAAAGGAGGTTTTGTAATTTGAATCATCCAAGAATTGTTCATTCATGTAATGTATTGGAGGTTTCCCCCTCGAATTGGCTTATTTCTAAGGCATTGATGTCTCTTTTATTCTATTTCTAGAGTTGGTTTCACAACAGAACGTCAGTATAGTGACACCTACCTGCAAACGTCAATATAGCGACACTTACATGTGAACATTGGCATAACGACACCTACCTGCAAACATCGGTATAAAGACACCTACATGCAAACATCGGTATAGCGACAGCTACCTGAATTGTCAGAAGAGCGACATATGCTTGCTAACGTCGGAATAGCGACGTACAGTTGGTAACGTCAGAAGAGCAACAACTATTTGGAAACATCGTAAAAAGTGTCGCTCTTTCGACAGTTAACTCAAGTTTCGGAATTGTGACTTTAGGAGAAACGACGTTTTGCCCTACCTGAAAGAGTCGCTCTTGGGACGCCTATGTGTCGCAAGAGCGAAATTTTGGCCATCAGAAATTGGGCCAAATGTGCTAGTGTTTAGAAGACTTGTCAAGGTTGTAAGAAATAGATATAACCAGCAACAAAGGTTGAACTTCCTCAACTACTGGACAAGTATCTGAAGAGTGAAAAGATATACCATAAAGATCAATTAATGAAAAATAACCATCATTAGGTACAGTAGTAGGAAAATGATTAGTTTAATGACAATTTTTAGGACCGAAATTATGATCAGATGAACCAATTAAGGCATAAAACTTACAGTTAGTAGAAAAAAAATATGGATCATTTTGAAAAACTTTGAAAATTATTTGAGCGATATAATCATCTTCCTTGCATGTTAAATGTGACCAACCATTTCCTTGTAATTGGTTACAAACTGAAACAACATCACAATCATCGAAAGCATTGAAAATGAATGCTAGTATGGAAAAAGTATGAAACACGTCATGATATAATGGGTCAAAAAGAGGAACTTGATTCACCAAATGACTCAAGCATTCACTAACACTCAAGAGGGTATCTCGTGCCATGAATAAAATTCTTAACATTATAAAATTCACAATAAAAAATAGGAGCTGACTATTTTCAGATGTATCTAATAGGCATGAATATTTCATCCAATGATAATCTTTAAAATGATTAGGTTCACAACTTTGTATATCCATGGAAAGTATATATCTCAAACGAGTTAGATATAAGAGACTTGAATGAAGGTAAAATAACTAAAATATAATCCTCAATCCGATCGGAAACTGAAACTCGAAAGTCAGAAGAGCTATGTCCAAAATGCCACAAGTCTTTCAAGAAGGAATTTGCATTAAGTGAAACTATTGAAAGGAAATAATTTTGAAAGAAAATCCATATCTAACATAGTTCAGCGATCTTGCCATGATTGTGAGAACTTGACATCAATGGATGTTGAAGTTCCTCAACTTCCTAACAAGTCCCATAACTTTCGAGGATTGTAGAATTGCATTGTAAAGATTGAATCAGATCATGCATGGGGTGTGGAAAACTACTAATAGTAATTGCAACAAGATCACTACTATAAACTGGTAGCCACCTACATCACTAATTTGATCAGATTTTTATATTAAAATAAAAAAAACCCAAGTCATAAGTTTCTTATAAATGCACATGTAAGGAAGGATATATAGGATAAATCTCACAAGTAACCTGAACTGAATAATTCTCCTCATGCAAGACTATAAATGATAAGGAATGGAATGGATACTTGATGAGTTGATTGTTTTCCTTTTCATAATGGATAACCTCACTACCCTATGTTAATAAAAAATTAAACTCCTTAGATGATGAAATTGAAGAGCATGGATTATCTTCCTCGCAAGTTAATTCATTACAAATAATAGAGCACAAGGGATAGTGAGGTGAAGAGAAAGTTTACATAAGAAGATATTCTTTGACCGAATTGGATTCTAGATCTAAATATTTCCAATGAAAATATTTTTTAGAAACTAAATATCAGTTGGTGAACTTTAGAATCCATCATCGTATACATCAATAGAGTCATCATCATCAGAATGATGGTTTCCCAAGACTTCAAATTGATTAGGAAAATTGAGTTCATTTGAGTTATTTCCAAGGATGGTAGACTCTAAATTAGCTAAGAATGGGGGGGACATCATCTTGACACAAAGGAATTTGAAAAAGAGAATAAATATTGAAAGAATATTCACCTTTCACCTTAACGTTCCTCTACCTGTGAAATGTGATTACCATGCACCTAATCACTCTTTGGATTGGAAAACTGAAAACCATAAGAGTTTTAAAGAGAATGATCAAGCATATCAAGGGACAAGTGATCGTAAGAGAGAAAATATAGAGGATTAGATTCAATATTTATGTTATGAGTGTTAATATCATATTGAAAATTCAAGGGATTAGTCTTCACCCTAAGCTTCATGAACCATTCCAAGCTTTCCTCCATTGGATCTAGATAATGGAAAGTGGAAGAAGGTTGAATGAACAGATCAACAATTTGGTTTCCACATTTCCCAACTTCAACATCATCACAAGGAGGAACCAAAATTGGTACTCGAAAAGGAGTAGGACAAGGAACAAAAGGAACAATAGGTTCCTCCTTTCAAATTAGATTTGTCTCATGGTTTTCAAAAGTTGGGAGAGAAACATTATTTGGGAATTCAGATTTATAATAATCCAAAGAGATATGAACCAAATGCTAAAACGTTTCTTTAAATAAATCCCAATCCTCATCTTCTTAAGGAAATTCATAATATGGGTGAATAAATCTATTATAAAAATCCTCTATTGATTCACCATGCTTCATTCTAAGTTGATTAACTCTTTTATAAACATCTCGATAATCATACCTATCAAAGGCTTAATGAATATCCTTGAGGAATCATTCAAACTAATGAATGGAAGCGAGTACTAGGAAATGACACCATCAGTTAACTTGACCTTCAAGAGCGAGGAATAAAATCACACAAGCAAGGTATTCACAATTGATTTCAAAAGATCCACAAAACTTAAAAAATAGAAAGATATGCTCTGTTATGGATGTATCACACTCACCATAAAAATTTAAGTGAGACAAGTTATAAAGAGGTTCAGGATTAAAATTTTACCATTGGATATATTGTAAAAACCCCCTCGGAGTATGATTTGGGGATGAGTCATTTAAGATAATGGGTTCAAAACAAAATCAATGGGCACAACTTGTCATTTTCCCCTCCTAGTGCCAAAATGTTGATGGTGTTGGATGCAAAAAATATACAGGGGTTTTCCCCAATGTGAAGTCCCAATTAGACCTCACACCATTTGGAGTAGGACCCCCATCCCAAGTATCGACTCAACCACTATAAATCTAAGGTTTTCCTTGGTTTCAATGGATATCATAAGATATTATACACATAACCTTTGAATAGACAAGTAAGTTGACATTGTGAAACACCAATTGCAATGTTTAAAAGGAGGAATTCACGAGAGGGGATACAAGACTAGGTCTCTAAAAGGAAAGTATTAGTACTATCCTAAGAGAGGCATACGAGATCGAGAAAAGAATTGTTAGTTATCTAGTGAAATATTTCACATCAAAAAAATAATCATTTTAGAAAATACAACACACATTCAAAAATATAAGCACCAAATACAATGAAGTACTTCAATTTATTTAGTACATATGAACATAATGGATACTACAAACATATAAATAATAGCCTTACAATATTCATGATACAAGCATGAAAATATGTTGGCTCAATGAGCTTCAATCATTAAGTGAATGATCCAAGTACATAGTTACAATGGTGAGCCACTAGCTCTGGCAGTGGAACACTAAGTCACTTATTGCTTCTCCCAAGAATAGTCTTCTCTCCTATGCCAAGTTAGAGAAGAAAAGGCTAGCTCTCCAAATCCTAAGCCTCCAAAATCCTTTTAAGTTATGAGGTTTCTTTTATAACAAGAGAAATGACCTTTCATATCCTCTATGACTCTTGGACTCCTAAATGGCCTTTGAACTTCTACTGACTCTTTGGTCTACATGTGGCTTTTCATATTCCACATGTGACTCATGGATTTCCACATATTCACTTTTTTTCATTTTCCTTTTGATAATAGATAATTACATTCCACATCAAGTGGCAAGACACCATGACAGATATGACGTTGTGATGACACTTGTACAAGCCATAACTTGGAATTGATGACATGGAACTTTATGATGATGTGGAAATGCCAAGTTGCTCCCTTTGATACTTTTCATTTAATATTCAGGGCAGATATGCATTATTATTCATCTTCGCCCTTTAAAGGGTCTTAGATCAATATTAGAATATTTTGAGTCATCGAGAAGTTTCTTCATTATATCATGGTCCAGGATCTCTTCATGTCTTCATGATGGTTCTTCTTTGTGCTTCTTATCTACAAGTGGTTCTTTGCTTCTTCTCCTTAGCATCTTTATTTAGCATCACATTTTCATGCTTGAGATGGTACACCTCCCAATACAGATCACTCATGATAAGGCAAGACCAATCCTAAAATCATCTATTCTATCCCTACTTTTCTCATAGAAGAAGTTACTAGTGATGGGTATGTGTGAGGACTAAAATAGGAAGGCTTGTTGGGGATAACACAGTTGAGGTCAACAGTGGCCGAGGAAGGCACCACTGCTCACTATAACTATGCCATGCACTATGAGAAGGGGATATTCAAGGTCAAACGTAGTGGGAAAGTGAAAGAGATAATGTGATGAGCTTATTGATTGAAACTACTTAGTGAACAAGGTTGAAGGGACAAGGAGAAAATGATAGTGCATTTGTGCTTCACAGTGATTGTGGGGAGGTCGCACTATGGACTAGAACTGTGACATGTGTTGGGGAAGCATGGTGGGACTTAGTGAATGCATAGTGAGGGATTCCAATGGACAAGGGTTGATGGCTTGCTAAATAAAACTACGACATGTGTTGTGACTGAGAGACATAGTTTAGGAAGAGTGTGGTTTTATTCAGTAGTGATATAGGAGAATTTTCATTGTCCACTATAACTGCAACATGCAACAGGAAGGAAATCATAACGAGTCATGATGTAGTGAGGGGTTCTAGCTAGCAGAGGATGAAGGACTAGGAACTGTAACTACGAAATGGGCAGTGCTTGAGAGGCAGGTTCTTATGCCAATGTAGTTTTCTTTTGCAATGGATGGTTGTCCACTAGAAATGTGACTTGTGCTCAAGAAGGGTCACTAGAAGAGGAAGTTGTGTAATTGGCTGAGGAAACTAGAAAAATTCTAGTCACTTTTCCCAGGGATTTTTCACTACATTGTGAAGGGAGGAGGACCTCTACATGGCGCAATTTTATTTTGCAAGGGGATAGAAGGGGTCATTTCTTTTAGGAAGAAGTTCTCTTTCTACTATGCAAGGAAGAGGTGATCAAAACTCAATGTAGTGAGTCAGTACAAACAAAAAGGGTTAGGTGACTATGCTTTGAAGGTTCTCAATGTGCAATGATAGGGACTGACCTTGGGGAAGAATAATTGTGCAAGTATGGGGGAGAGAGAGATATCATTAATGATGCTCATCAGTAGGTTGTGCTCATCACTTGGTGAAGGATTGAAACTTTTATAACTTGCACTGTGCAGGAGGACTAGGAAGAGAGCAAGAATAGCTAAGTGTGAGACCAGTAGAGTAATAGAGGGAAAATAATCTGAACAAGAATCAAACAAAAATCACAGACATTAATTACATCGATAAAATCCAGGGGAAAACATAAGACTCATGATCAACAATCACACCTTTAAACAACAACAAATCAACACTTATTTCTAATTGTGATAGTTGAAGAAGCATATTGCAACACTTATAAAAAGTGAAAATGACTCTTGCAAAAGCTAAATAAATTGAATGCGACACATGTCAAAGCCAAGATAGCATGAAAATTCAAATTGTTAAAGTGAACGTAATAAAAAATAACAGTTACGAAAGTGAAGGTACACAAAAGCGATAGTTAAGAAAAAACGTTGAAATATAAGCATAATTGCAACCAAAGTGAGAGGGACTGTCGGATGGTGTGACGCATTGACTATTGGCATGGGTTGAACATTTTTCATGCACCATTCTTATGGATTGTGAAGTCACTATCAATTACTGACCACGTAAGAGTTGTAAATGAGCATTGTGCATGCTATATTTCAAGAGACTGCACAAGAGTTACTCTAAGGAATTACACAATGCTTGCTTAAGTTTCCAGAAGAAAGTTGCGCTTGTGAATTAATCAAAGGATGAGATTGTGTGAGAAAGTGTCATTTAAACTTAGAACCTGAGAATAATACTTAAATACTTTGCAAAATATCTACCGATCACAAGATCCTCAGTAGGCTCCAAAATTCAAGTGTACGAAAAATTTTGGAGGGTGTTCATCGCAGTGTCAACACCTTCCTTAGATGAATTGAACTTGGATGGAGGTTTAATGAGATTATTTTCCTTCATTTTTATATAGTTCTTGGTGGGCTTCCCTTCGCCACCAAGGGTCATAACATTACTCCAAGTCGGCTTTAACAAATTGTTAAAACTCCATAAAAACATTCCCACAAAACCTATGTGGGTCAAACTTCTCACAAAACCAACACCTAGGGTTGTGGAGTTCCTCCTAAGCTACACAACTAAACACTCCCTCTTAGTGAGGTAGGTACTTCCACCCCTCAGAATTATCTCATCATCGTCGGTGACACTAACCCAATCTCTAGCATTCACCATTGCAACATACCTTACAGAATGAACCACACTATCTCCGTAGTGTCTTTGCCTCATCTCTTCAGAACCTAAAGATTCAAACTTCCATATTGAATCTACCTTTGAAGCTAGAGTTCCTCTAATTATACATAACCTCCATTGTCTCACACTACTATTGAAATTGTGTCCTAGAAGCTCATTCTGAGTTGTGGTCGAACACTGGGCCACATCAACACTACAACTGAACTCAACAAGCGATCTCATCCTCATGGATCAAATACCACATGTGCACATGACTCCACTGTCTAGTCTAAAACTTCAAAACCTAATGAAGAAACTAGTCAAAAAACATCTCATCCATCACACAAAGGCAACTCGACGATGCCAAAAATCCCCACGAGTAGTCCCAACAATCCATGACAAGTCATCATAATTCTAGGATCTGCAACCTACCACACAACAAAATATTTTTCACCAAGTTCACCACCAATCCACCAAAACTCCTAACCCATATCGCAACCTAGCTAGTTGAGAGCACATATTCATGCCCTTATCTGAAGCTTCTTCTTCATGATCTAGACAATGTCTCAACTACCTCTGAGCTACTTCACTCCACAGACTTTGATCCCCTATCCCTTCAAAGTAGCTATGATACCATGTTGATTTTTCCATGACACTTGAAATACAAGTCTATGTCTAAGATCAAAATCATAAACACATTGAAATACCACAACACTACTACTTTGCATAATGGAAAGCATATATTAGTGAATCAATCACGTGCACATGATAATTTTTAACTTTTAACCAACAACTTGCTATACTATAAACTTTAATACAAAAATATTAGGGCTCTCATATTAGGGATCATGGCCCTTACATACAACCTCGATACAAGCACACAATTAGGCCTTTGTGTCAACAACTATGACAACCAATATTTCCTTGAAAAAAGTACACTTGACCTACTTTCTAATGGAGTTCATCCTTGTTCCTTTTTGTCTACATACCTTGAACACATCTGGTGAGTAATTTTCCTCCCTATATGTTGATCACACAACTTTCGTAACTTTAGTACACTTTGATTTCTAGCCACTCAATCTACCACTGTCAACCCTCCTCGATGCTCCAAGATTGATTAAACTTTGGCCCACTGATCTTACCACCAACAATACTCTTACTCCACCAAGGTGTCTGCTCATAGGGTCTTCTACAAACTTCCCACTAGAAATGATATGACTAATCCATCATAAATGCACTTAGGGACTTCAAATATACTTCCTTGTCAACCATATGTCTCCTTACATCAATTGATCTAGGGCTCACATAATTATGCCTCCTAACAGCCCATTGACTCCTCAAATGATCATCGTACATGAGTTTTTCTACGTTTTTTATTTTTCAGCATCCTAGATGCTCCAATATGTCACTCCTAGGGAACAACAAACCTTCCCTCACATGACCCATGTATTGACTGATCTAGGGCTTAAAAAATATACCTCTTATCACTAAATTTTTCCCATTTCCAACTCTCTAAACTTGGGCATAATAACTAGCCCACTTGACTGCTCGTTGGCTCCTCGAAAAGTCAACATTTAGGAGATACAATCCTTCCCTCACATAGTCCAAAATCTGATTGACCTTAGGGCAAAGCTACATAGCCCTAACTCTTGTATTTTTCTCCTCAAATTACGCAGATCTAAGACTTCACAACTGTTGTTCAAACCTTTGTTTTCCTTCACCATGTAAACCCTTCTCACTATCCCTTCTTCTCAATGTTTTTCCCATAACAGAGAATATATTAGCCTCTCTACTTAGGGTCTTGATCCTCTTTCCCATGCAAAAAAATAGGTCTCATATAACCAAGGATCTAGGAAGACTTAGGGTGGTTCTCATAAGTGGAAGAAATCATAACTAGGGCATATTAAACCGTTCTTAATAGCCCTTATTGAAAACCCTCCTTCTCCTAGAAATCATCACATAAAATACAAGCTTGCTCACCTCTCCAAGACATCCACACCAACAACCTTGAAGACTCAGTTGTGAGCATAAAATATTTAATTTCTCAACCCTCTATTAGGGTTCCTGCAATAATTCAAGCATCACCTAGTTTAGCCCCCATGGACCTCCCAAAAAGAAACATAAGACTCCTCTTACCATCCCTTCACCTCTATGTTGTTACACAAAGAAATTTGACCCTTTATCACTGCTCTCACTAGGTCATATGACCAAATTCAAACACACTTTTATAGGCTTACCCTTCTTCAAATTGTAGACAAAAACTTCAGATTTACCATAGATAAATATCTTCCTACACATCCATACAAACACCCTTGTAAACTTGGCCGAAAACTACTTCAAACTCAGCTAGATCAAACATAGAGGAATATACCTTGAATTACTCATTCCTCACACTCCATCTTAGATCCTTTAATCTAAGATAATGTTCTTGGTGGGATTCCCTTGGCCATCAAGGGTCATCACATGAAACTCCATAAAACATGAGACATAATTTTTTTTCATTCAACCAATGCTACCTCATTGATGTCTTTGCCGCCCCTAAGCTCCACCGCCCACATACCCTCAATGATCAAACCATCAAAAAATCCACTTGGTTTTGCACCCACAAATTTGGGTGCAAAATCCACTGCTTGGGTACACTTTCCCACAAAGCCCATGTGGGTCAAACTTCTCACAAAGCCAACACCTAGGGTTGGGGAGTACCTCCCATGCTACAAAAATCAACATATTTGCCATATTAATTTAATATGGTAGGTGTTTTTAGTATTTTGTTTCCAATTTGTAAATATATGAATGTAAATTATCCACTAAATATTTTTAAAGGGGAAATTTATTATTTGGTAATTTTTTTGTCTAAGTATTGGGTATAATATGGCAAGTTTGGAGTAATGTTTGAAACTTTTGTAGGTTAAAAAAACAATATCTATAATATTAAAATGTTTAAAATCCAATTTACTAGGTAGGTCTTGTTGTGGATAAATGAAAACCATACAGGAAAAAAATTTACGGATGGTTAAGTATTGGGTGGCTAAGTATTGGGTCTGTGATTTTGGCACAATAATGTTTGAAGGTTTAGTACGTTTAAAAAGAATGTTTTTATATCTATGTTTTTTTGTTTTTTTAAATATAGCTTGTTTGAGCCAGGCCTTTGATTTAAGGGCGGAGAAATGAAAACAAGGGGAGGATGAGGAAATGAAAACACTGAGAGGGATCATAGAGTTACCATAATGAGTAGATGTGAAAACTTTATTAATTTAAGACAAAAAGTAATTATATACCAAAATATCAAAATCGTTTTTCATTAAGTTTTTCCTTTTTATAAAAAAATGATAGGTTTAGATTTAAAAAGTTCAAACTTTAAAAATGATAATGTTTTAGTTGGATCATGACTAAATTCAAAAGGTATGGATTTGAAAATTCTGAATATTAGTTTTTAAAATGAAATTTTTTTGGACTAGACCATGTAGTGAGTCTAGTGAAATATTTTCATTATAAATTTGTAGTGATAATGAGATTGATTATGAAGATATCTATTGGAGTATTTCAGTATAAATTTGGTAGGAGAATTTTATTATGTTGAATTTCAATAATAAATTTCAAATTCAATACAAAGCTTACTTCTATAAAAATGACTGACAAATGTTCATAAGCATGAAAATGCTCACCTTATAATATTCACATTACCAAGGTTTTAAAAATCATAAAATTAACTATATATTTTTATTTTAAACAGCCTAGATCCATCTTAAATTCTAATCAAATCTCTCAAGGTACAAACCTTTCCTCGAGTTTTGCACTCAAAAAACTAGTTTTCACCTTATAGATTTGATCCCTTTAGGGGCTTGTTACATCCATAGTTAAGATGGATCTAAGATGGATTGGGGTAAAATAATATGAAATGTAGGAAGATGAATTAGCTTTCAAAATATATATTTTTTATTCGTGAAATTTGTGTATGATTGTGAATTTTGAGTTTTCTTGATATGTTATTTTTCATATAAAATGTAATGCATATGTTTTTTTATTACAAGTGTTGATATATAGGTACAAAAAGATGGCGAAAGGATTGAAAAATGATTTTATAGAGACTCTGAAAGGTGGAAAATAAAATGCAAAGGGAAAATGTCATCAACAAGAGCTTAGAATGGCCTTCATGAGTGAAAAAGTATTTTTGGGAATACCTATCTCCTTAATGTGAATTTGGTGATAGTTAGAATGGAGATCAAATTTGGTGAAAATTTGAGTGCCTTTGAGCTCATTAAAGAGACCATTAATAACATGAATGGGAAACTCATTGCTGGATGTTATTTTGTTGAAAGCTCAATATTCAAGACACATGTACCAAGTTCTTTCCTTTTTGAGAACCATGACCATTGGTTACAAATAAAATGTAACTAGAAACTTCTTAACTATATTTTCAATTTATTTTTTTGGGTAAATGTGTGGTGATAAGGTTTTACATTGTGTGTGAGGCTACATAGTACGAGAATAATATAATGATTAACCACACCTCAATAGGGTGAAAGGTCTAGGGCGATTTAAAATATTGATTGATCTGGATTGAGGATAACTACATGCAAGGGTGGATGGATTGATAAGGTGTCTCAAAGGCATGAATGAAAATGAATTGGGTGATAATTTATCGATGTATTTAAAATAATAAAAAAATCATACATTGTGAGCTAATGATCTCTTGAAAGCTAGTTGTGATTCCTAGGAAATTTTCATAGTTCCCTCCCTATTAGAAACTAATGTATAAATAATGGAAATCAATATTTTATGGGACCTTATGTATGTAATGTTTATGTAACATTTAAACACCCAAAAAAATATCATAACCACCCATTTTAATAAGGAAATTTTGTTTTTTCAAGGAAATTTTCATTTTTTTCAGTTCTTCAACTTTCTGCAAACTATAACAATTTTTCTGTGTAGAATTTCATTTTGCGATAAAAATAAAAGTTGTGAGAAATTTTGTTAGCTTTCTATTACTTATTTTTTGAAATTTTTTTTAATGCAGATTTGATATGTCAACTTAGCGTTTCTTTGAGTGTGTGTTTCTTAACAATCAAAGGATTCATAAGAAGTCATGTTATGACGCAATGTTGTATTCATTGAAAATTTGTGTTTTTGAAAAAACAAAATGTGTTACAACAATCTAGACAGAGTCTAATTTGTTTTCGTCATATTTACAAAGCCAATGGATGCATATCATAATTACTAGAATTTTTTTAACTGGTCCAATACGAAAAACTGCGTATTTTGGATATGTTTCGCATTGCAAGAAATTTCTTAACATATAAGTTATAAACTAAAAATATAAAAGCTACCCATTAGAGACGACGGACCAATGTAATGCCCCATAATGTTTTCAATTTTTTTTACAATGTATTTTGGGAGATACAAAATTTTGATTTCACTGAATCACAATGACCCTCAGAAATTGTTTGCACGCATTTTATTAGAAAAATAATCAAAATTAATAAATGTTTATGAAATTCCATAAAAGTTATATTTCCTGAAAGTAGATTCAATTCTAAAAATGCTTGTCTTGGTTCTCACAGTTAATTAACAACCTTTTATGGAGTTTAATCAGTCCAAAGTTGCAGAACCGTTTTCAGAGCCTGGATTTTGCGTAATTGGTGACGCGTTAGTTTGGCCGAACTTTTAGTCCAAGTTCAGCCGAACTATGTTTTCCGCTTAAGGCTCATTAAATCTAACGTCTTAATAGTTCGGCCGAACTTTTAATCAAAAGTTTGGCCGAACTATTGTATAACTCTCCGTCGGCCGGAAAGTTTTGCGAAGCCCCCTACTAAAACACCTTTCGTGTCAATATAAATTGCCGCGAAATGATTCACAATTTTCGCTCATTTCGCACACTTCATCTCATTTTACAAAAATCTTGGTTTGGGTTCAAAAACTTTTCTTCAAAGTTTGGGTTTAAGAGCATTTCTTGGAAGCAAATTGATTTTACAATTTTGGGTTTCAAGAATTTTTTTGGAAGACATTTCTTGGAGGTATGTACGTGTTTTGAGTTGAAGTAAATCTTTTGAGCTTCGTTTCATTTTTATAAAACATTTTTCTCTCGAATTTTTTAAAGTGTGTGTTTTGGATTGGAGTATGTATTTTTTACAAAAAAATTACGCTGAATTTTTTAAAATTAAATCTTTTGTGATATTTTTTGTAATTGAGTTATTGTCTAATTTTTTGAAGGAAATTTTTTGAACTTCATACCCTATTATCATGGGAAATCGAAGAACTTGTGCGAGAAAATATGATCGAAAAAGAGACCCTGAGGCACGTAGAGAAGAAACGAGACAATCTCGCAAAAGAAAGTTAGAAGCCCTCTCAAATATTGAAGAGGAAAATCAACCTCAAGTAGAAATTGAAGCAAGTATGTAAATGTAAATATTATGATCTATTGATATATTTTTAAAATTTTCCCAATGTAAGATGTGAAGCTTAATTTTTATTTGATGAACTAGTTTGAAAAATATTTTTTTTAATGTAAATAGACAGAGATATTCCTCAAAATATTGAAGAAGAAAATCAACCTCAAGCAAAAATTGAAGCAGGTATGTAAATGTAAATATTATGATCTATTGATATATTTTTAAAATTTTCCCAATGTAAAATGTGAAGCTTAATTTTTATTTGATGAACTAGTTTGAAAAATATTTTGCTTAATGTAAACAGATAGAGATACTCCTCAAAATATTGAAGAAGAAAATCAACCTCAAGTAGAAATTGAAGCAGGTAGGTAAATGTAAATATTATGATCTATTGCTATATTTAAAATTTTCCTAATATTTATTGACATATTTATTAATTTAGTGATTTATTGAATATGTACTATTTTTTCGAATATGTACAGATGAAATCACTATCGATAATGAGATGTTAGAAAATGTTGACACTCACACATATGGAGATTAAAAACCTGACCATGTTATACGATATCGTGTCAATCACATTTTTGAAGAGTATTTCTTAAATGAGCAAGTGACAGTTCAGGCTCAAATGTTGAAAGGTCTCCTATCATTAAGGAAATTAAAAGAAGCCACGACACTATGGGGTATTCGAAAATCAACCAAAGATAAAAAAAAGTGAATGAAGAGGTGATAAAAAATATGAGTAGTGCTATAAAGTCAATTAAGAGATCTAGAGATAAATACGATTCAAATATACGTAGAGGAATACAGATGGCAATAGTTTCATCAAGTACTCAAGAGAATCGTTTGATAACATCTATGGCACGAGCACTGGGAACCTCGCGAAAAACTCTGCACAAACATCGAAAATTTCGACTACAAATAGATGTAAATGATGAACTCGCTTGTTGGAGAGCTATTTGTAGGCAACCATACAAAGATAGACTTGGAGAAAATGTTAAGAAAATAATATATGAATATTGGAAGAACAATTTGCGTGTTTCACCAACTGCAATACATGTGATGCGAAGAAGAATAGCATGAAATCAGTACGAAGAACATGAAAAACATCTCTTGGAAACCACTCAGATAGAGTTATTCAACAAGTTCAAAAAATAGAATCGTCAAATTCATGTTTCACTCAGTGCTTTTGTTCAACAAAAACCATGGTATGTAAAATCTATCACCGTACGCGACACTTGTTGTTGCCGTTATCATGTGGAATTTGAGTTATATTATGACACATTCCTTGATTTCGGTAGAACATTATGGAAGGATTCGCCTCCTCCTTCCACTATCCATGAATTCATATCTCAAATTCTATGTGAAAGAGAAAGTGATGAACTATTTTACAAAAAAAAATGTGTTGGTGGTAAAAAATGCGATGATTGTGGAAATTTGACTAAATTTCAAAACAAATATTGTATTGATATAAATTATCAATAATTGTCCAACATGAAAGTGAAATGGAAGAGATATGAATATATCGGTACATCGATTCAAGGTGAAAATAGTGTTAAAAGAATCGAATTACGAGAAGACGAAATTTTTCTGATAGACTTTTTGAGAAAGTTTGAGGCAGAAATTTACAAATACACCAAGCATTCCCATAGAGCTCGATGGCAAGAATTGCAATTCAAAAAATCTCGTGAATTTTTTCCACCAGGGACCATTTTGTCAGTGATTGATTTTGTGGAAAACTACACATTTGTTCCACAAAAAGAAATTCAGAGTGAATACTATCATTCTGACCAAGTCTCCATGGTCGTCCATATTCTATATAAACATGCTGAACAAAATGTCGATCATATAGAAAGCACGAGTGAAAATCGACATATAATTAAAGAATATCACTTTTATATCAGTGACGATCGTACACATGATACATGTTTTGTACAACATTGTTTTGGAAGAATTTATGATTCATTGAAAGATCGTGGAATAACATTCAATGAACATTGGATATGGTCAGACGGATGCGCAGGTCAATTCAAATCTACACGATCATTCTTTTGGTTGTGTTGTCTTCATAAGAAAACATGCATTAAACATTGTTGGAATTTCTTTGAGACTGGCCATGGAAAAGGAGAACATGACGGTGCAGGAGCATGCATAAAACAAGTACTTCGAAGATATCAAATGAACCACTCTACACGCCGACTTGTGAATGCTGAAGAAGTTGTTCAATGGTGCATCGCTGCTCTAAGCCATGAGAATAACCCATCAAGAGAAGTGCGAAGGTACATTCAATTTAATTTATATTGGAAATCTAATTTTAAACATTGTACATTTATCATGCAATGATTATTTTTAATTGTATTTTGATATCATATTTACAAATTATTTTTCTAATTTTTCATATAAAGGTTTTTCTGGCATATTGGAATCGGAGACGTAAATAGATCAATTGGAAATGACGTTGAAACAATAAAAGGGACTCGAAAATTGCATTCAATTCAAACAAAGTTGTCCACAAATGTGTTTGCATTGGATAAAATAAAATATTCTTGTTTTTGTGATGTTTGCATAGACAACACAAAATCCAATGACGTTTGTGAAAACAAAATGTACGTGAACGATTGGAAACATACAGAGCTAAATACAAAGGGAAAAATGTCTGTTGCAATGTTTGAAGAAGAGGAAACTACAATATCATCCGATGGTGATCGAGTTTATGATCTTGTTAGAGAAGGTAACATTTGAATTACTTTCTAATGATTTAAAGATCTAGAAATAAATTTAAATATGCATAATTAAATGTTAAATTTATTTTATTGTGCGGGAGATGTTTTTGTTGTAATTGCACCTATTGACAACGATGAAAATGTTAAGTATTATTTGATGCGTTGCACTGAATGAAAAATGAAATTATTACAAGACTATAATGATCACGGATTTCAGTATGACAGAGGGTCTATTATACTAAAAGGTTATTTTTTCAGACAAACTCATCAAAGTGGAGACTTTGTTTACTTTGAAAACTATGAACCTGATTCCATAAGTTGTCAATATAGTCACTTGGTGTGTGCAGCACGCATAAAGTTGATAGAAGTTCAATCAAAGAAAAAATCAAAAATTAAGAAATGGAAAATGTCAAAATCCGATCATGAACGGATTATTGAGGATGGAATTCCATTAGATTTTTTTTGAGTGAAGTGTCCAACAATTTATTATCTTTGGATTAAATATGTTATAAAACTTCCAGTACTCAACTAAAAATTGAGCTGCTTATGTTATTTGTGGTTTGCACATGTTACAAATTGTTTGGGTACAAGCACATGCTCTAGTATCAACTGAAAGTAGTTTTTCTATACATGTGCATTGATGAAAATTGTTATATGTATTGGATATATATATATATATATATATATATATATATATATATATATATATTTAGAATGAAATTAATTGTTCTTGTATATGTTTTTCTGATCGTATGGTACAAATTATTTCACTTTATTTTGTAAGGTCAGATTCGGTCTGCATATGGCCTAGCCTCCAAGGGATGAGATAACAAGTGGTTGTCCCCACTTGCCCGAATCTCAGCTTTTAAGTACAATTTTATTGTTTATGACAGGCATCTTACATGATGTCCTAGCCAAGGATAGATTCTCTTTGTTTCAAGTTTCCGGTAAAAGTTGTCACCGAATGACCTACTAGGATATTATAAATACTAGCTTTGTAAGATCATTTGGCATTCAGAAAAATTCGAAATTCTTGGACTGTCAATCAATTTAAAGTATCATTCACCCTAGGGAGTGTAAAATATTCAATGTAGGTTGGTGACGATGCTCACTCCTAGCTTGAAGCAGCTCCAATGACCAATTCTTTAATGAATTCCAATGCATTAGACCAAAGTTGGTGACCTACTTGGTTTTTCACCCAAGAAATTCCAAGGTTCTCTTCTTACCTTTGGCCCCCAAAGCTACAATGGAGTTATAGGAAGGTGAAGAATTTTTTTTTCACTGATAGGAATTTGGTCACTTCTCTAATCTCCCCTTATCAAAAAGTTCCTATCTACTACATTATCCAGCATGTACTCAAGATCACTATTTTGTAATTAGAATATCACAATATCATAAGTTCTCACAAAAATACATGAAATTCCATTACGACACTCATCTAACAATGGGGAGCTCAAAACCTAGAAAGCTCCTCGTCCCCTTAATAATAATGTGTTTAATTTAGTCTTTTAGGTGAGGATTAGGTGTGAATCTTGTTTTCACATACAAAAATAATTAATTGTTTAATTCCATAAATTTGATTATTCACCAAAATACATGTCATATCCACTATTTGTCTCTCCTACAAATTCCCATTATTTTATTAAAATATGATTTTATCTCACTCAACTATCACATGTTCCTAAATTTACTCTTAATTGTTCCCTATGACCTAAATCTACTCCTCATTGTTCCCTATGCTGCTTTTCCCTTACTTATTTTTAGAAAATTATTTTCCTAGATCCATCATAACTATGGATCTATCAAGCGCCGAGAGGGATCAAATATCTAGAGGTGCAAACCTCTTTTTTGAGTGCAAAACTTGAGGAAAGGTTTGCACCTCGAGAGATTTGATCCCTCTCGACGCTTGATAGATCCGTAGTTAAGATGGATCTAGGTTGGTTTCAGTAGTGTGCAACCAAGGAAAAACTATCGATAATATGAGGAACATATGATTAATTTTATCAATAATATGTAAATACATCTAATATTAATATAACCATTTTAAATATGCTAAATATGTTTGAGATTTATCAAGTCATTTTAATTTTAAATTTTCTTAGTTACCTCAATCTGATGAGATGATAAATATTGTAGAATAACTTTAATAATGGAAAATGATCAAATAAATTTTTTGAATGCAAAGTGACAATGTAATAATATTGACTGATAGAATGTAATCAATTACAAATAGAATTTATTGTGATCAATCTTAAACTATTTTCTTCTTCTATTCTTATTGTCACCCTTATTAGTTTTGTCATCTTTCCGTATCGATTATATTAAAAAGAAAGTATAAATCATAAATCATAAACCATTTAAATATTTAGATCGAACTCTTGTAGTAAAGACCATACCTTGTCTCTCTTGCTCTCCAATATTATTAGGTTTAATTATTATAACACAAAAATCGTTCTACATTGTCAATAATTTTTTGCGCTTACACTAAAATCAATGAACACTATTAATCCAATGACTTTACAAGTAATGTACCATCATACATGCAATTATATCAAATCAGAAATCAACATATACAATGAAATCAATGGGGATTGTCTTGTTACAAGTAACATTTCAATTTACCACATGTGCAAATGTAGGTTGAAACCATCCAAAACTTTAAGTTTTAAAACCTTTTGATTATATATTGTGCAACATTAAAACATTAAACATTTAAAGTTCATTAAATATCACATGCAAAATCTAGATTGAAACCATCCAAAACTTGAGTTTTAAAAACTTCACATGTCATGCCAATTATAATTCAACTAACCAACAAAAACATTTAACATTAAATATCACATGCCAAATGTAGTTCAGATGACAACATTACTTCACATTCACATGCCAAAAGTACTAAAACCATCCAAAAATTAAATAAAACAAATTATATAATAACGATGTAATAAAATATGTCCAAAAATTGTAAATCTCACAAGTATCAAACTGTATCAAGTTTAACAAATTTTAAAACCATCTAAATTTTGAAATCAAATCTACTGTAAATCATGTCCATCAAATGGAGGATATAGCGTCTTCCCTACTAGGGTCTCATTCCGCGCCCTATCCTGTGAATAGGAAACCTACATACACAATGCACATGTACTTGAACATTAAAATTTGAAGTTTTAAAAATGAATGAGAATATATATATCTAGAACTTCATGTAAAAAACAAAATATAACAAAAAAATCATGCAATACCTCGTAAGGTTCCCTCTCCATTTGATGAACAGGTTCTCCCATAGGAACATCTGCGGTGGTAAACTATACAATATACATGTACAGTTAAATATATATATATATATATATATATATATATAATTTATATAAATTAAAAACTTTCAAATGAAAATGCACGTGTACATATATAAACTTATTTTCAATAATATTAAAAAAAGGAACTAAAGACAACTTGTTCAAATGTTGTGGATGTTCCTATCTCCATCGCTAGAGTCCCCGGATTAAAAAAATCTTCTATAGGAACCTAAATTCAAAAAATTTTAAATAACTCAAAATATAGATCTCTCTCTATATATCTCAATTTTTAATGGGACTTTTTGAGGTAGAATATATATATATATATATATATATATATATATATATATATATATATATATAACTTTTAAACTTAAATTTTGAACTTGTGAAAAATTGTCCATACGTGTGGCTCATCTCCCAATGAAGTAGAAGGTATATCTCCTAAAGAAGAAGAAGGTACCGCCATCCCAAAAACATCAGACGGAATCGGTACCTGTTAAAACATTTTATCAAATTATATATATACATAAATTTCCATGTGTGGCAACAATTATTTATTTTAGAGTCACTTAAAAAACACTAACATACATGTGTCAACATATCATGATGGTCAGACCCATCTGCATCGTTTGAACCGAAGGTCCCGAATGTAATATTAACATTTTCATCACGCATCAAGCCTGAAAACTGCAAATGGTGTTTTAACATATAATCATACATTTTTGTTAGATTAATGTACACATACAAATAAATGTATACATGTACATACACATGTATTTATTACAAATTGTACACATGCATATGTAAAAATAATTTCAAACCCTAAGGTCACTAACACATACCGTTCCGGTGCCCTCTTCCTCATGAAAAATTAGGTCTTGTAGACCATTGCGACAATTTATTGCATATGTTCAGAGATCTTCAACATTCATGTTGTAAATCTCCTCATATGTACGATAAACAAAGTTGGCACGTGCATTTTCACATGCTCTTTGTCGATTTAAACAAAGATCGACTCCACTCAATCCGCTATGAACATTGTCGATCATAACATCTCTTTCTTCTTGACTTATTTGAGAAGTCGCATCCATCTCTGATCGCAGAGTTTCGACTCGAAACGGTCGGCTCACCAATGGCGGCTCAGGGCGAGGCAACTCCACATCTCGCTTAGCGCCCTTACGTTGATATAATCGACCTCTCCCTGGGCCAAAAAATTTTGAAGGAAGGTCATTGTAGTCGGGTTTCATACCCAAAAAAAAATCTGCATAAAACATTTGTGCAAAATAAACAGGAACCTCATCGTTCCATGGAAGCCTTCCAAAGGCCGCAAGATGTCGATCATACAAATAACCAGCTTTGTCTGGGTGCTTGAAATACTGCACCTTCAACATTTTTCCTTTTGGCCCTTCCTTATAATTAAAAATTGACTTGGCCTTTGCTCTTGTAACTTTTTGTTTTATGTCCTACCATTTATCGGGACCTATCACTGTTTCTTTTCTCTTTCTCATCAGTTCTACAAACGAATCAGTCGTTGGCCCCAAATTTCTGTACACATTTACCATTTCACCCAATGAATGTGTAACTATTTCAAGGCTTTGTCTACTCTCAGCAGGTAGAGACAAAGCCATGAGATCTCTTTGCAATTTTGCATGAAGGATTTCACACCTTTGTAAGGTGCATTCCGCCATGTTGGTTTCCCATGGTATATCAGTAATCTCAGCCGGATAAGTTGTGCTGGGTTGACAGACTTCTTCTTGAATGTAGCGAGCTGCCCTGTGTCTATTTTGACCACTAGCTCGAACATTTTCGACCTCTGCATCAATATATATAAAATTTTGGATATTAGAAAAAACACGTGTAAAAAAAGTTGTACAAATTTAATGAAAAAATATTGAAATTGATGGCAACCTTGATGTTGTTGGTTAACATCTTCTCCAACATGACCCTCCTGAGAACCAGACCCAGAATGACGCTGCTGAGAACCAGACCCACAGTGACCCTGTTGAGAACCAGCAGTCGTTGATTGGCCTTCGGGGGAATAAATATCACCCCCTTCCCGCAACCTGCTACCACTCATACCTCGACCGGTTGAACCTTGGCCACGCTCCATGGATGGAGTTGAAACCCTTCTCCTCTTACCTCCTAAAAATTAAAATATAAAACTTATTAACAACTAAATTAACTCAAAGTTAATAAAAAAATCAATTCCATATGTACACATGTATGGAGATTTAAGATTATATTTAAATACCGTGAACATTCCCCGATCCCTGAACCTCCATATGGGATTCGGCTGATCTTCGTTGTTCATCCTCCATGATATATATCTATTGGTCGACATTTACAAAAAATAGATTTCAAAAAATCAATTTGTAATTTAGTGTACACAAATTATGTAGAACACAACTTTCAAAGCAATAATTGATCATGTGTGAAACTAAATTTAATCGAAAAAGATATTATAAAAATGATAAGTTCACCAAATTGCGCTTTACATGGTGGGAGCACATTTGGTATAAAATTTACTACTTATACACTTTAGTTTGTGGAAGAAATGACACATGTACATAGTTTACCTTAAAGTTGTTGTGTTTTACGGATATTAAAATGAAGAAATTCTATTTAGATCCATTCCAAAGATTGACTGTAGGGGCATTTACTAGATATGTCACCTTTCATAAAAGATGAGATCCAGAGGCTACCTGGCCCTTTACAGACTCTGCCTATAGAACTTGTAGAAGTAAACACTAGAGGCATTAACAATATCAAAGAACGTTTTCATGCTCAGACATGGGAATGTGTCTCTTTCCATACGCAAAAAAATAGTTCAAGGTAGTTAATATTCATAGACATGTCATCAAGTAAGTCAATGTGTTCATCCCCAACATACTTTTTATGAAATTAGGCTTGGAATCCTCTACAACCTGGTGGATGGAGTTGAATGGGAACTAGGTTGAAAGGCCTTTACAAAATACATGCTAGTGAATAACACTTACTAGGTTATGCCAACAAATAAAGTGGGAGAAATTTTTTCTCCTCGAGGTTGTCCAATTGGGTGTGTAATACCAACTTCACACATTTCCTCACAGGTTTCTCTCTTAGGTTACAAATGTCTTCCACCTTATTAGTTATATATTTTTCAATTTCCCAAGGATTCCTTGATTTTTTTCTCCTACCATATCCCTCTCTCACTCCCCAAATTATTGTCATCAAACATGCCCCATTGAGGATCTAGAGCTTGAATGTTTGCACCATACTTAGAACTGTCATTGTTGCTAATTGAAATTGGAGTCATGTATACTATATTGCTTGCTTAAGTGGCTCTTACTTGGACAATATCCTGAGATGAGTTTGACATGATGGTCATATGAGGTTGGAAGCTACTTGGTGTAATTTTCCTTAAATCTTCAAAAAAACAGAGCAAAAATGTCATTTTTGATCATTTTTTATTAGCTTCTGCATACAGCAAATGTTATCACAATTGCAACACAATCATGTTCCATGAACATGAATTATGAATGTCGCAAGCCAAATGGCAAGGAAATTTGCATTCATTTAGGCAAAATAAGGCTATGACATTAAGGTCCATGCTAGAAAAAATTATGCAAATAAAGTTGCTAAGTCTTGATACTTACCATGTGTTTCAAAGCCATAATGAAGGTTGGCTTTGAGAGTGTCCTCTCAAAGCCCTGTCTTGAGATGAAATTTAATTCAATGTCTCTTAGAGTTGCAAGGTGGAATTGATAGAACTATTTGATTTCTTTACCATAAATGGGAAGACAAGACGTCACAAGATTTTGGGAAGGTCCATTCTTGAGCGAGAGCCTCATGATTACAACCTAATCATGAGAATCAAATGGGAGTGCATCCTTATTTTGAAAACAAATAGGATTCTAAGCTACCTAGAGCATCATTACTTTTTAGGGTTGCTTGTCTCCCATAAGGATTCATAGGAAAATAGTTGTGTTGATTGTCTAGAGATATATGTATGTGCGTGTTTCATTATTTTCTCTATTTCTTACGTTGTGTTTCATTATGTTTTATATTTCTTACATTTCTGCCCTCCTATTTTTCTTTCCACTCAAGGTTTATAAAATAACATGAGAAGCAACATGAGACTTGGAATGATCATTTTCATTATCTAAGAATGACTTAAAATGACCTTGTATGTCTTCTCATTTTAGAGCTCAAATTTTTAGGAAGGATTTAAGTATCCACCTTTCAAGAATCACTAGAAGAGGTTGATAAAGAATATAGGAAGACAAAAAACTAACCAGTGGTGTACTAAATGTATTTCTTGGGAGGTAGATTGGCATATGGCCTTTTGGTAGCTAGAAATTTTCCAAATAAGTGAATGTATTTGAAAACCAAACCTCTAGTTTATTTTGGTTTAGACAAGGTCTAGAATTTGAAAAGTGAATTCCCTCTTTCTTCCTCTTACATGTCCAATGATCGGAATCTAGATTGAGGGAAAACAAATTCCTAAATAAAAATTTTGCATTTTATTTGTACACGTGAGTTTTTAAAAGCTAATTAACTCATAAATTTCTCACAAAATACACTTAAAGCTTGACACAAACCCCTTCCCAATTGGCTAACTTTAGAAAATCCTAAACACATTTTTATATAAATAATGAGGGAGATAGCCCAATAAAACTAGTTTGTCCATATTCAAATCAAGTTGGTATCAAAGTACAATTTAGCTCATTTTAGTCAAGGTTAGTTAGAAGAATTAGCTATTGGTTTCTGTCTTCAATTTCCTCTCAAAATGAATGTGTACGTGCTTTTTAGAGACACACTAGAGGAATAAAGTCCAAATTTTTGATGAAAATGTGCTATGAAAGTAAAGGGTTAAAGGCAAACATGTACAAGGCATAGTTGAGCCAAATGTTGTTGAGGAAAGGCCTAATTATTTGGGTCTTAACCATGGAAAACATGATGGAGAATGCTCCAAAGCCAAGGAGGCACATGAAGTTGTTCCAAGAAGGAATTGTATTTCGTGTTCATTGCCTCAAGCTTCAGAAGTTTGTGTTCATGATGAATGGAAAAGTTTGACACCCACTTTGCAAGAAGATGTTAATAAACATGCAACTAATGAGAATGTAAAAGAAGAGGATTTTGAAAGCTCTATCTAGTCATTGTTCATTCATTGCTAGTATTCAGAGGAGAGCCACTACATCATCAAATTCACCTCCTCAAGAAGGCCACAATGGTGAATGTTCAAGGTATAAATTTGCCTTTAATCAAATTGCTTTTGATTATGATAAACATGGTAAATATTCACATAAGATATATAAAAGAACTTGCACATGTTCCTTTTGTGGTTTGAATAATCATAATGTTTATAGATGTTGGAAGAAGGTATCCATGCACATTGAAACCTAAATAAATGAGGCAAAAACTCAAAGTCCCATTGGACAAGGAAAATGATGTTGAAAATAAGATGCAATTGTTTATTACTCATTGCCATAAGAAAGGTCACCTTGTGGACAAGTGTTGGACTTTGTATCCAACAAGTCATCCACAACATTTGAAGGAGGTGGAAAGAGATAACGACAATAATGGAAAAGAAGATTCCATAATCGATGAAGGTCAAGATGATTCACATGATGAAGTGCAGCTAAAAGATGCGCCATTGAAATTGTTTGCTAACAGATGGTTAGATTTCTTATCCAATTAAGGCCTTGCATGTATTTTGATGTTTCATGAATTTCTTTACAAATTCAAAGTATGGTGCATGTTGCATGAAGCAAGACGTTGAAAGTAGAGTTACGTTGACACACTTAAATGCAACAAATATGGAACTTTGTACATGAGCTCTATTATTTGACTTGAGAGTCAGTTGTTTGAAGAGGCATGTTGTGAACTTGTTTTTGGTTGAAGGTTTTGTACACCAATATGTAAGAGTACATGGAGATATTCACATGATGTGAATTTTTTTTCTTTGAAGGAGAAAAATGATATATGTCAACGAGCTATGTTTCTTGCATGATGTGTTTTCAATTTGATGGTTTTGTTTGTGACAAGACGTCACAAGATTTTGGGAAGGTCCACTCTTGAGTGAGAGCCTCATGATTACAACCTAATCATGAGAATCAAATGGGAGTGCATCCTTATTTCTAAAACAAATAGGATTCTGAGCTACCTAGGACTCAAACCATTAATTTTAAATTTGAAATATCATGGTGTGTTGTTTCAATGCCTAAATCCACAACCCTAACATAAATTGTTTTATTCCTTTTTTGCAAGATTTAGTTCGTTATATTAAAATTCAGTTGAATTTAAAATTCTTGGCTTAGTGGCATGAACCAATTATATTGTACATGTATTAAATTCAAGGAATTTTGCTCTCCCAATCATTTCTAAATCACCCATATCACCAAGAAAACATGTTTTAAAAGAACATACTTTGGTATGGGAAAGACCTTCGATTTCAAATATTATAAGAAGGTTTTTGATATGGTTGAGAGAATGTGGAAAATAGAATCCATAAACAAATTACTTTTCAAAAAGTATTACTTTCAAAGTATCAACAAGGAACATGCACAAGGGTGTTCAATGAATTAACGCTATTTATTTAAATTCCATTATGTATATCTTACTCATAATTTTAACAAATTATTAAATAATGATCTAGATTGGATAATTATATTATTTTTCATATATTTTGATGCTTATAGAGTGAAAAACTTAAAGAATCAACTTGTAGGGTCATTTTAATGGTGGGTGGAGAATTGGGGTCTAAAACCTTTTGGAGTCATTTTGAGGCATTAAATGACATTTATGGGGGTCAAACGATTATCCCTTGTGCCAAAATCTTGACCATTATTCTACACTTAAAGACATATCCAATGGTGCAAGAAAAACATCAAACGAAGTTCATTCAAAATTTATGACTTTAGTAAGTTGACCTATCATGTTGACCACCATGGTACGAGAGAATGACATCTTAGCCCCATTACTCATGCATGGAAAGCTAGCTACATGTGGAATTTTAACAAGACTCTAAAAGGTCTGAAATCACAAACCTCGTTAATGGTTGACCGAGTCAAATCTTACACCTAGTTGGCTATCACACTAGGTTAAATACTTGGCCACTAGGAGGAATAAGAGTTCCATTTTGTGTTATTGTATTTTGTTCCATAGTTGAAAATACAACTAGGAGTGTGAAGTTAGAGAGAAAAAATGTATGAAGTTAAGTTTTTATAGCAACCTTACACGCTAAAAGTGTTAGCTAACTCTAGAGAGATTACCTCTTTCTTTGTACTCACATATTTTCCATACCAGAAAAGAGAGCATGTTTACATTTTAGTGTTTTTTTTCTCCCATAAGGATTTCCTAGGGAAAAAGGAGTCTAGAGCATCATTACTTTTTAGGGTTGCTTGTCTCCCATATAAGGATTTCCTAGGAAAATAATTGTGTTGATTGTCTAGAGATATTTATGTGTGTGTTTCATTCTGTTCTCTATTTCTTACGTTGTGTTTCATTATGCTTTATATTTCTTACATTTCTGCCCTCCTATTTTTCTTTCCAATCAAGGTTTATAAAATAACATGAGAAGCAACATGAGACTTGGAACAATCATTTTCATTATCTATATGGAAGGCAAGAAGGATTATATCCCCTTAAGCTTAAGCTTATGTAGTTTGTCAATTTTTATCATATATTTTTTGGTAAGGGTAAATGTCTTTTTATCTATAGTGCAAGTCATGAGTTCCCCAAATTTACCTCATGTAAAGCATGATTCTAGGATTACTACAATTTGTACTTGGCTTTTTATTGTGATGATGCCCTGTCTCAATCACTTGGCCATATCTTGATGGGTAGTTAAATCTTTATAACAATACTTAATTAAAATTTATATCTATTTGTATTATGTGAAATTATGTAAAAAATGGTATACTACTTTTCATAAAATTGGGTTGAGTTTATCATATATTTCAATGAAAGTTGATTAAATATGTTTTCTTTAAAAGGATCTAACAATTTTGGTAAGGTATGAATTTGCAATTTTGTGTGGCTCTCTATCAGCCTTCACTTTCTCATTTCTAGAAAAAATCTACTTGCTCATTCGTATACCCACTTTCTATTCAAATGCATGAGTTTTGAACTCTCAATAACTATGTTTTTCCACGCAGGAAAATTATGTCACATTTTATACCAACTCTAAATATTATTTTGAAGTTTGAATTACTGTTATTCTTTTATATAATTTAACATTAGATATAAGTTTAAATTGAAAGCTACTTAGATGAAATATAGCTTAGATATGGCATTTGCAAATTATTATCTATTTATTGAACTAAAGGACATAATTTCTACACATGTTTAATTTACATTCAAATGCTTCTTTGATTTATCTCCTATAGCTTAATGTAATGCTAGATATATAATTTAAGTTTAAGGCCCATGAGATAAATATGACTTCTATGTGACATTTGTATTGAATCATCTATTTGTTGTGTTATATGAACATAATTGGTACGCATATCTAATTTTTATTACTAATATGTCATGTCATGCTTCTTTAATTTATCTTTTATAGATGACCAGAGCATCCCTTTTTAATCTATCCCTTTTGACTTCAGATATGTGGGTAATACTCATTCGAATATTTTTCTATCATAAAGCAATGAGTAAAATTGTATTTCATTTGTGTCAATGTTAAGGTTAAGCACATGGATTAAATTTTTATATAAGATACATTGCCACGGTGTACATTTATATCTAAAGAGTCCAAAACCTCATTCAAGACCATATGTTTTGTTGGTGTAGTTTGATTGGTTATATTGCATTGCTTTTGCAGTTGTTGTTGTGGGCCTCACCATCTAGTGATTTTAGGTAAAAAAATTATTTACATGGAATTTTTATGTATCCTAGAATGTTTATTATTTATCACTACTAGCCTTGGTGATTTAGTTGTTTGTTTTCATGCTACTTGGTTACCCATATTTAATAGTTGTTCATGTTTAATTCATTGTTAAGGCTTTTTATTGGCCTATCGGGATGTATTTTTCTCAAATCCATAATGGCTAAAAGAATGAAATTTATCTATGAAAAAGAGAGGTCATATGGAAAACAAATTGCTTGCAAGTGTTCTTTTGAACCCATAGAACTTGCAACCCCAATATGGATACAATACTAAGTAATACATAGCCTCCTCATCTAACTTAGTCAGGGATTTGCAATACTATATTTGAGTTGGCTAGCTCCATTTAAAAATATTATAATGTTAGATTATTATTTCTATAGATTTTGATTATGGTAGTAAAATGTTAGAAAAACCGGAAAATATAAATAATATTATTCTAGATATATGTAAAAAGGACATGGTAGAGAAAATCAAACAATATTAAACTTTTCATAAATAGTTTCTAGATATAAAAAAAAATTCTAATTTTGATTGTAAATTCCAAGGCTTAAAGCAATAATTTTTCTAATAATTTTTTTTAATTAATAAATAAAAAAGAAGCATTTTCAATCAAAATCACATCCAACATATAATAAAAATAATAAAAACAATTTAAAACTTCATACACTGACATTACTATATGGCAAAGAGCATAAAAATATACAAGCATAAAATCCTTTTATATAATAATGGAGAGCTTCAAATATACAAGAAAAAAATCTTTCAGTTTTAAACAATCATATTTTAAACAATTAAAACTTGGAGAAAATCATCTGTTTTTGAATTTCAATTATATAAAAAATTAGTCAAATATTTCAAATATGTTTTTTGGCTAGTTGCAGAGTGTAGGTGCAGTTCTAGCTAGAGAGAGACTACAAGAAGGGAGGCAAATATTTCCAACAAAAGATGTTGTCTGTGTTTTCTTTAGTACTCAATCGAGCCTGTATTAACCTGCAAGCGAGCCTGATGTTTCTTATATAATCACAAGGATTATTAAAAATATTGCTGCAATTTCCTCAACGGACTTGACAATCCTCAATATAAATGGTATCCACATGCTCTGTTTTTGGACGTGGTAGATAGTAATGGTTTTCAAACGAGCCTAATGTCTTTTCAAGCGAGCCTATACCCACTTGTATGTTGTTCCATAGGGGTTCGTTTTTTTACTAGACTATTATCCGCACAACAAGCCTGTCAATTGCATACTACTCATTGTTGCTGATCAAAAGATGCTCTCCAGTACTCAATATGAATGGTACCCACAAGGCTCTGTTTTTTTTTGGACGTGGTAGATTGTTACGGCCAGTAGGCGAGCCTAATATATCTAAAACAGTGATACTGCGTAGACTGTTAGAGCAGTAGGCGAGCCTAATATTTGGTAGACTATTTCGCATCCTCTACACTTTCCGTTGCCTGAAAGGCTTGAAAAAGTGGTGTATTTTCAAGGCCTCATGTACAGAGAAACATCATACCATTTGGGCTAAGGTGGGGTATCTTCTCTTTGTCGGCCAAATTTGTGGAGTTAACTAGAACGCATTTTTGGGCACTATTTTTGACACTAATAACAAAGAAAAAATAACATTACATGGTTCAAAAGTGAGATTATTTAGAGGGAATTAAAGCCCAATGGAAAAGGATGTCAGGGATAATTTAATAGTCCTCTCAAGTTTGACCCTTCTGGAAAACAAATCGCGGACTTTTTGCACCTCCATTATCCCTTAAGAAGGGATAAGAAGGGATATTTTGAGTATAAGAAAAAGTAAAAAAATTATGAAGCATAGTATCACTGTTAAGCGAAACTCATAGCCTACATCTGTACAAGATATATAAAGGTATTCTCTATACCAGTGCATAAGGTACTAGCATAATTATCGTGAAAGTGAAAGATAGAAAAGAAGGAACCTATTTCTCCTCTTGTTATGAGCATAAACACATTTCAAAAGACTGAATTCGAGCCATACCCGCGCGGACGGCAGGAGCAACAGGGCAGCGACAGGAGCACCACGGCATCGGCAGCAGCAATAGCGCGAACATGATAAACCGCAATAACAACGCGCGAACAATGAAATATTAAACCATAAACATTCGCGGGCGATTTATTTATAGAAAATAGTTTGGCCGAACTATTTTAAAAGTAAAAGTTCGGCCGAACTTTAATTGCCGGTTTTCAAAACTCCGGCAAAAATTCTGTTTGCCAGCGCCGTCAGTGTGCCGTCACTGTAAACGGAATCTAGAGTTCGGCCGAACTTTATAAGAAAGTTCGGCCAAACTTTGTAATAGTTCGGCCGAACTTGTAAAAATTTTCGTCCGAACTATTGTTGGAAAAAAATTTCGGGCCCCGATTCTCACAAAAGTGTAACCCAGCTTCACGTTTTCGCCCATAAACCATTTGAAGCTATAGATTTTCACTATAACCCCATATCTCAACAAACCTCCATTAGAAATCATGATGTAGTCATTATTCATAACATTGATATAATAGTGTGTTTCTTGGGCTAACATTTATTGAATGAAGGTATGGGTGCTATCACTATCAATTAAGATAAATCATTTTCAATTTTTGAAGTAGCTAAGTAATTTTAGGGTTTGTTGAGTTGAAATACTAGTCAAGAGGCATACAAGAATGTATGACTATAAATGTTGCTAATAAAATGGATGAATGCATTTAATAGGTGTAGGTAAATTCTCGTAAGGTATAGCTTCAAGTTCATCATCCAAAATGTCCCTTGAAATGGATATAAGAGTTTTTATGATTGTGGTAGAGACCCTTAAATTAATACTACAATTTTAGTATGAATTCACTCTTGATCTTGATGTGTGGATGATTCTTAGTGGTATCACTTAGTAGTAAGTCTCAAAAAAATTTCTTTCCTAATATTTAATCATATAGCCCACATGCTATGACCAAAACTCTATTCAAATGGCACTATTGATGCTTAATTTGTCAATGGTAAAATTTCTCATTACTCTCAAGTTTCGAATCTAATACTTTGAAGCCGGATTGATTGAATTCCGGTTAATATAAAAAGAAATTCATTTGTTGGAATCATTAACTAAGCGTCATCATCAATAGGATTTTTTCGATGGTATGGTGAGTGAAGTGAAAAGGAGTTGAGTGGTAGAGTGCTTAGGTTTGTGGGAAATAGAAGTGCCCCACGATGAGGAATGGGAAAGCTCTCAATGGTGAAGCGATAAAACACCTGGTGGTGGTAGCAAACTGTGATGGAAACAAGATTTCATCGATGGATCATCTATTAATGGGGCATCCGGGTGCTTCACAACTCTTCAATGCTTCTTGGTTAAGCGGTGAGTAGTGGTGCAAATTGTGGAAATGTTTTTGTCCTCGGATTCCATTAGTTAATGTGATGTTATCAGATCACACACCAACAATTTAGTTAACGTATAATTTATTCCAATAGACCAATAGCTAATGGTCGGGACGTGAATGAGAATGGGTTTGATGGGGAAAGGTTCTTGTCTTTGTCAATACATGGAGACTTTAAAAACCTTAATATTTGACTAATTATGGCACACTGAAGACGCTACCCTATCTTGATATAACTTTGTGCTCCACACTTTGTCCTAATTAACTTACAATTGTTGGAAGTAATGCTTCTATGTACGTGTGTGTCATGTTTATTACATGTTGTAAGGTAGTCTTTCAAGGTGTTATTCTAGGTACGGATTTGTTTCCCATGTGTATAGGTTATTGTTGTATCATGTCACAATTGTAGATCCCACTTTCTTAGAATATAGATGCAGCAAGTTAGTAGTTTACATCCTATATATGTAATTATGATGATCAATAAAAAACCAATGTCATTTTTTATGTGCACAATCGCTTTCTCATCTCCCTCATATTTATAACATGGTATTGAAGTTGGTTTTAGTTGACTCCCTCAAGGGAAGGCCGGGGAAAATGTGAGAAAGCCTTGAATTTTATTCTTGTAAATAAATAGGGTAGGAGATTGTGTTCTTGTGATTAAATTGTGTATATTTTCTTGTATATATGTTCCTTTGTATGTTTCATTGAGATTGTATGTGCTAGGTTTTATAGATCTCTATGTTGAATTAAAAGAAGATTCCAAGAATTTAAGTGCCATGAATGTTGGTACAATGGGTGAAATCCTTGTGAAGGTGCATATAGCTATTGCTCATAGTGAAAAAATCGTTTTTGTATTGTAATATCCGCTTAATACTTGATGTACTTAATTTGTGGAAAAGTGTTTTGTTGTTTTCAAATAGGCATTATCAAATTGAGGAGTTATTTTTATTAGCAGAGAAGTCAATTGGGAAAAAAGGAGCAAGTCGAGACATGAGTTGGTATCATGTTTTTCTAAAGATTTTTTATTACGTATAGTGAAAGGAGATTTGAAAGTTAGAATTTTTTTTTGTAAATTATCAATTGTAAAAATAAATATTTGAGTGGTGAAAAAGTTTTTATGGTGCTTGAAATTAAGTTATGTGCCAATTTGAATGGTTGTTATTTGTAAAATTATTTTGGTAAAAGTACATATAGAACCACAAAGAACATGCCAACTATTGAACATAATGATGTGACTTTGTCATGCTCGAGGAGCATTAGTCATAGATAGTTATTAATAAGGTCAAGCCGGTGTGACGTCGTGCTCAGGAAGCGTCGGTACACATTATTGCCAAGGATGAAGTTGTAGAATTATATATTGAAGACATTTTTTTACCGAATTCTATCCTGAATATATGCAAGTGAAGGCTACGGAGGTCGTGGTTCAAAAAATGGTGGCGACTCCATAGGGTACTTCGATGTCCCGGCGGCCATTGCGCTGCGGGAGGTTGAGAAGCGTCAATTACGCAAAGCACGTCAACTATGGTCTAAAACGATTGTGTCTTAAATGGATCAAGTGGGAAGCTCAAAAGTGTGGTGAAGAAAAGAGCAAGTGAGATTTATGCATGGTTGCAAAACGCCTAGTAGTGACCCTGTCAAAAAAAAAATGCGACAAAGATTTATTTATTCTTATAATGTGTGTTTTCTATATTTCACATGCAAGTAATGGGGAAGGCATTGAAGTAATGCTTCCATGTCATGTAATGTCATTTTTATTATAGGTTTTGAAGTAGAAGTACCCAATGTGTTATTATAAATGTGGTTGTTACCCATGTGTATGATTTTTTGTACGTGTCCTATCACAATAGCCAAGATCACTTTCTTAGGATCTAGATTTATGGAAGTTAGTGATTTACATCCTACCTATATGTATTTGACGATGATCAATAAAAAAAAGTGGGATTTTTTGTGTGCACAATCGCTTTCTCACCTCTCTCATATTTATAACATAGCATTCATTTTACGTGCACACGATCAATAACACACATGTTGAGAAATTAAATAATGAATGCGGTTTTAAGTGAAAGGGAAGATAATAATTTACAATCATTGCACAAATATATATATATATATATATTTGGTCACATTAGATAACTCTTTTAATAGAGTTCATACGAATTAACAACCTATACAAATCTATTTTCTATATCAAATAACAAAATCCCATATTTAATTAGATTATCCCTTTAACATGAAGCAAATGACACCCAAATACCTTCCTAACAAGTTCAGGAGTTAATCCGGACTATAGTTAGGAAAAATATTACAAATTTAAATAACTTAGGGCCTTCAAATTCATATTCATCCGAAGATAGGAACAAATCATCGTAAATGGGGTTTTGATCTAATGAGGTAAAAGGTGGTTGACTTGTAGATGCTCTTGCATCGGGAGACAACAGAGAGGATTATAAGACACGGGGACATAATTTTTATCATCATTGTAAGAAAATACGTTTACATTGGTGTCCCACAGTTTCAAGACAAGATAACATGAATCTTGAGGGTAGGAGAAGGAAATAGAGGGATTTTTATGAAGGGGATAGAAGAATAAGTATGGTTTTCCCAGTTCAAGGATTCACCACCTTTAGGATTCCTATCTCTTTAGATGATTCCAACTGGTAGTATCAGAGGGACATTAAGACTTTGGCACATATCTCTTCCTTCATACCACTAATAAATACGCTGCTGAAGAAGGCACGTAGCATGTCTGAGTTAGATGGAAAGTTGATCGAAAACTAAGATGAACTTGCTTAAGATATATTATATTGTTTAACCTTGGTCTTTGGCCCAAATAATGAATGTATATTTCCAAGCATTCTGAAGTTAAGAAAAATTTGTGTCTAAAAATATTTTTCTAGTGGGAGTTCTTATGTTATTTCCACATTGCTAGCATTAAGGATTAAATATAAGACATGTGAACATGAAGTTTCAATACATTGTAAATGATTTCTTACAAATAAAATACGGTTGTACTATCTGGCTGCATTTCACTTGCAGAGACTGGACACATTAGGTTATTAAGATTCACTTTAAGGAGTTAATTTTAGTACCTAATTATGGAGTAACAAACAAATGGGCGAGAGTGAGGACCCATGGCATTATATGATTCAACTCCCCACTACGTTGAGATAACTTGTATGGGATTAATAAACATTGAATTGATTGTATATTATTATGTGTTGTTATAGCTAGTATAGGAATGAGTCTGATTTAGTGAGGTTTTCATTGATGAAAGAAAAGTCTTTCTTAATAGAGGATTTGGTGTGGTCTATTTTGTGTTGCAAATTATCACACAAATTTTCCAAGAAGAATAATTTTTTATTTGGCTATAATTGTTTTCTATAGTGGCTATGGAGATTATTAGTATTACATTCTAAGTTTTTGGAGATAATTTCATTTGGAATGAGGCAAACGAGGTCCACCAAAAACATTGCTAAGTGGTACCAAATTATCAACACAAAAAAAGTTTTGTTGAAATATTTAAATAATAGTGTGGTTAGGACATATTCTTTTAATCTGGTTATATTCTCACATGAGTATTATGTTAACAAATGTTCATGTTCTCAATACCATGGGTTATGCTTAAAAATTTCATGGATTAGTAGTAAGGAGTTGGGTTCAAGGGTCCTAAGGTAAAGAGTGCAAGAACTAAATCTATCTAATATATGTGAAAGAAAAAATTCAATAGTATTACTCTCAGCTCAGTTTCTTGGGGTAGAAACTGCAAGGATGCCCACCATATCATATAGTCATAATACCTAGTACTTAGGTAATAGATAGTAATTTTCTCAAGTGTCATTCTCTATGCCATTACAATAGGGAAAAAATGATGGGTTGATATAAAGTTAGTACACAAAAGTAACCTATGGGACTCCTGGTACCCTAGGGTATATGTGGAAGTGAAATTCATATACAAGTGTTGTCTAATGTAGTGATAGGCAGCGGTCCCACCATGGGCCTTGTAATTGTGTCCAACAAGGTGAAATCTCTTACGTATTTATTGCATGTATGCTTCCCCTACAACAAATTTACTAGTTAAATGAACATCATTCTATTATTTATATGTAATAAAAAACATCTCTAGATTAGAAAAAAATGCTCTAAAATATGTTCTAATACCATTTATAATGTTCTTTATTAGTAACCTCAAAGATGCAATGCAAAAGCATTAAATTTATCTAAATTTAATATAAAAATAATAAATTACAACCACAATCACTCAAAAAAAAAAAAAAATTACCACAAATTATTATACTTTATTGATAAAATCATTATTCACTTACCTCTTTAAAAAGAAGCCTCCAATTAAACATAACCTCAATTATATGTAACTTCTACCAAAACATCTCATTACATTGTTTTTACATCTTTCCTATGTCTATCTCTCTCCTAATAATATCTACTAAGAATATTGTAATGAAGAAAATTTTGAACATGAAATTCTTTTTAATAAACCTTCTTGCTTCACTTTCTCTTATATCATATTCTGTCTCCTTTATCAATTAAGTTCGGCTTTTTTGCATCTCATTTCTGAAACCTACTATCTAAGATATATAAATGCTTATGAATTACGTTTGTGTTGAAGACATTATATATTGAAGACACCATTGAAATCTTGAATTTAGAGTTAGGCACTGAGAGCTTTTGAACTCTGGTTTTCTTTATTCTTGTTGATTTTATATTTGACGTGTTAAAATAGGATTTCTTAAAGTTTATTTTGTGGTTGGTTTATTTTCGTAAGGAACAATAAAGACATCCTTCATTCACCATTAACTCAATAAACTCTTTTTTTCTTTTTTTTTAAATAACTTATATATATATTTTAAATCTTAATGTTTTATTTATATTTAAGTTTATTAAAAGAATTCTGGTTAGCTTCATTTTTATTTTTTGCTGAAACATTTATGTGACTTTTATAAACGAAATATTTTATTAATAATTTATATGATATATAAAATAAAAATAATTATATATTAATTAAATATTAAATAATAATAATAATTAATTAATTAAAAATTAAAATAATTAAAAATATTATTTTTCAAAAAAAATTAATATTGATTAATATATTTATTATTAAAATTTTATTGACTTTTATCTTTTCAAATTTAAATAAGTTAAAAAGTTTAGTTTTTATAAAATTAAATTTGAACTAAAAAGTGGTATAAAGGAAGTTTAGGCATTATAATTTTTATTTATTGTAAATATGTTTCTCACTACTTTCGTTTTTGTTTTTTAAGTTATTTAAAATTTAAAATTAATTATAATTTATTTTTTGAAAAACTATGATCATATTAAAATAATATGTTATTTTTTAATGACAATATGATTTGGATGTCTACTATAAATAATGTAATAGAAAATTTACTTGAACAAATGGAGAAGCATAGTTTTTTTTATTGCAAGAGGACAAAAGCCTACATTTTCTATGGTTGAGTGATAGCCTTTTCCTTAGAATATTCATCTCAAACATTTTATCCATTAGATCAAATTTATGGAGAATTGCTTATTATTGTTGACTCCTTTTCTCCACAACCTAAGCTATGAAATATTTGTTTCATAAATAAAACTCAATAAGCTTGAAAATATTTCTATCTCTGGAGTGAGAGAACATCATGTCTAGAACCATGCCCTTGGCTTCTACATCAACCTATTTCTTGGGCAATTTCCTCTATTTTTATTGGATTAAGTTCTTAATGTGGACAACCTCTTCCTTCACAACAATAGGAAAGTGAGATTGATAATTGGATGCCACCTTCATGGCATCATCCTAGGTGTATGTATTACGATGGGGGACCTGTTGGAGTTATCACAGCGTAAATCATTAAACAACTAATACACAGCAAAAAACCATACACAGAAGAAGACACAGAGTTTAACGTGGTTCACCCAAACCTCCTGGGCTACGTCCACACAACATAAGCATCGGCAGTCTTTATTAATCAAAACAGGAGATTACATAATTCACACACTCACACTCTATGCAAACAATCCGTATGGATACCTGTTATATAGCAAAGAGAATCAAACTGCCTCATAAATCCTCTCAACTCAAATTTAGGATGCATTAACTCCCTCCCAACAAACTGGAGCTAATCTAGGAACTAATTCCTAATTTTTGTCACCTACTGAGATTTTTCCTATTTTATTTAAAACAGAAAATCTCAACAATCTCCACCTTGACAACAATTAGCCTGATGCCCTGTTATTTATTATTTTATCTTTTCTGCAAGCCAAGAGAAGCCAAACACCAACGCAGCTTCTCCAACAAAACTGGTTTCGTGAACATGTCTGCACAGTTTTCCTTTGTATGCACCTTTTCAAGAGAGACTCCCCTTTCAGTAATAACCTATCTTACAAAATGGTACTTAATTGGAATATGCTTTGATTTACTATGATAGGCCGGATTCTTAGCCAAATGTATTGCACTTTGACTATCACAAAGTAACCTGATGTTGTCCTGTAACCTACCTAACTCACCAAGCAAACCTTTCAACCAAACCGCCTCTTTGCAAGCATGCGAAGCAGCAATGTGATACACTTGATGATGGATGAAAACAGCAATGTTTTGTGGCTTTGACATCTGAATAATAGCTCCTATGAGTAAAACTGATACTACTGATTTGACCTTCTCTATCCAAATCTGCCAAGTCGGAATCAACATATCCTTAAAACAATTCAACTCTTGTTATGGTGATACACCAACTACTTGTTTCTCTCGAATAAGTACCGAAGCACCCATTTCACTGCTGACCAGTGTTCTTTACCCGGATTTTCCATGTACCTGCTGACAACCCCAACTGCATGTGAAATATCTGGTCGAGTACAAACCATCGCACACATCAAACATCCTACTACATTGGCATATGGAATTCGAGACATATAATCCTTTTCTTCATCTGTATTAGGACATAAACTCGAAGAAAGCTTGAAATGGGAAGCAAAAGGGACTGACACAGGCTTCACATTATTCATACCAAATCTCAAAAGTATCTTCTCAACATACTTCTGTTGTGATAGCCACAGCTTACCATTGCTCCTGTCTCTGAAAATCTCCATGCCCAAAATCTGTCTTGCTACTCCTAGATCTTTCATATCGAATGTCCTTGCCATCTGAGTCTTCAACCTGTTGATTTCATCAATGCTTTTGCTTGCTAAAAGCATATCGTCAACATACAACCCTAAGATAATGAACATGCCATTTTTCAATTGCTTGAAATACACACAATGATCATATTCACTTCTAACATATTTCTGACTCAACATGAAAGAATCAAATTTCTTGTACCACTGTCGAGGCGACTGCTTCAGACCATACAATGACTTCTTGAGCCTGCAGACAAATTTCTTATTGCGATGTTGAACAAACCCTTCCGGTTGTTCCATATAAATTTCCTCATCTAAATCTCCATGTAGAAAAGCAGTCTTAACATCTAGTTGCTGTAACTCTAAATCAAACAAAGCAACTAAAGCTAACACAATTCGAATTGAAACTATTTTAACAACTGGTGAAAAAATCTCATGAAAGTCAATGCCTGCTTTCTGAGAAAAACCTTTTGCAACCAGTCGCGCTTTGTACCTGTCTTTTGTATCATTCACACCCCGTTTCAGCTTGAAAACCCATTTACACCCCACAGTTTTCCTGTCTTTCGGAAGCTCAACCAGATCCCATGTGCTATTCTTACTTAAGGCCATCATTTCGTCCTTCATGGCTGCTTTCCACTTGTCACTTTTCGAACCTTCTATTGCTTCCTGATAGCACAGAGGTTCATCGTCATTAGTAGTAAATGCAACTGAAGTAACATAATCATCATACCTTCTCGGTGGCCGTTTGATTCTTGTCGACCTCCTTAAGGATGTTTCTGGTGCTTCCTCGATTGGCTGACTACCACCTGTAGGGACTTCTTGCCGACCAGTATCTGAGACCTGTTCATGATCTAAACCTGAACCCTGTTCATGTTCTGAAACCTGTTCATTACTAGTATCTGAACTATGGTCATCATGACTATCATTAGAAAAGCTTTCAAACTGAATGTGCTGAAAATCAGATACATCATCCTGTTTCAATCTACTATCTACATCTAACTGTACAAGAGAGGATTCATTAAACCTTACATCTCTGTTGATGATGATTTTGCGGGTAGTAGGATCCCACAATCTATATCCCTTTGTTCCTGTTAGCACTCAAATCTACCTCAGGCTGAAATGAAGTAAAACTCAAGGCTACATCAAACCACGCTCAGCCTCGTAGCTAGCCCTACGAGGACAGGAGAGGGCTCTCTCCGTCAATCTCGAGAAAATAAGAAATAGGATGCGAGATGACTTACAATTAAGAACTGATTTTAGGCTAGTAAAGAGATAGGTATGTTTGGTTTTTGGTTTTTTGGGTTTTCGCTGGAGTAATGGGAAAACAAAATTTGGGTCCGGGGATAAGGTCAGACCTTTGCAGAGTTCAAGCTGGGGCGAGGTAGGTGATGATCTTGATGCTTTAAATTGGATATATGGATAGATTAGACCGACGAGGAGCTGAAGAGGGCAAAGAAGAACTTGGATCCTCTCCAAACAGCTGAAAACATATAGAACTAACTGAATTCAAAGGCCAAGCACTGTAAACAATGGATTCAACCTTATTCACTCATTCAATTTAGTTCAGAAGCATAATGAAAGGATGGCATACATTAAACATGAAGAAACTTACAGTAAACAAAGAAGAAACATCATCAAGAACATAACACCACAAGGATCCCAACAAGTGCCGCAAAACCCCTGATCTTTCCTTAGCCAAAAAATGAAAAGTATGTACAATAGTATCAAAAGTATCCCAAGAGTCCAACCTCTCCAACCTCTGAAAATGATTGAGAAATTACAATATATAGATCACTCTAACACCTTTCCCCACCTTTAGGGGTCGAATTCCCTCTTCAGGGATCAGTTTCAACCAATTCTAATCATAGAACTACAATCTAGGCAGCTAACCACTTGCCTCTAAAAGAGTGGAAACTGATCCATTACATGATTTTTTACTCATTTGAGAGTGAATCTTCTAGAAGAGATAAAAACAAGCCAAAGTTACATGCCAAATATGAATTTACATCATAAAAACCCAAGAATTCTATCCATAGGCAAAACTGGTCCAAAATAGGCGAAATACTGAGCTGGCAGCTGAAAACTCAAAAAAATCTCAAGGTGGGTCGCTCCTGAACTGCGTGGGTCGCTCATGTTGCAGGCTGATTTTGAGGTAGCTCACGACATCCAAATTGAGCTCATGATAGCTCGTTGGAAAGCCCTGGATGTCTACTTTCCAACCCAAGTGGAATTTCTGAATTTGGAGTTGATTTGACCCTCAAAAACCTCATTCTCCCAGAGGTACTTCCTGCTGGTGCAAAAGGTGGCAGCAAGGTGATTTTCATGGTGTTTTTAAGCTGTTTGACCATCCAGATTTTGTTGAAATGCTAAGTTGACTTCAGAGGATGCATAATTAACCATGAAAAATCCAAAAAATGTAAAAATCTCCTCAATAATTATAAAAAAAGTGAAGCATATGAAAGCGTAACATTACGTAATTTCTGTAAACTTTTGTTTTTTGAACCAAAAATTTGAAAATGACAAAATTTTCTCCAGATTTTCCTAAATTCGGGAGCGGAGGTCCTCCATCATGTGTCCTGCCCGGTCAATGAAGCCTACGGCCAAAATCCGGAGTGGATCAGGCCTTTTCCGCCATTTTAGTGCTCTCCTGGTGCATGCAGCTCCTGTGGTGAAAACACTGTCTCAGTTGTATGTGTTGGTCTCTATCATGATCCTGTGAATGTACCTGCGCTGATGAAGAAGGTGAGACCCCTTGTGTTGGTCTCTATCATGATCCTGTGAATGTACCTGCGCTGATGAAGAAGGCGAGACCCCTTCCACGCCATGTGGAGATAGTACTCGCGTTGCTGATGAAGTCAACGAGACCCCTTCCACCCCGGGTGGAGATAGTACTCGTCGTGATGTTGAAACAAAGCTCTGTGGCTTCTCTGATATGCTACTACTACTGACGCACTGCTATGCTCCATCTCAGTACATCAACCTCAACGATTGAGTCACTGTCCGACTCCTGCTCATACTCTGACTCTGTCCCTGACATGGCTTTGAAAAAGCTATTGGCACTATGTATACTGATATGAAAGCAGTGCAAACAAGGTTATGATGTATGTTTCAAACACCCAACAAATATCCCCCACTGTCAAAGCACCATAAGGAAACAAACAATGATAATAGCTCTGTTTTAGGTGGATTGGAAAAGGCACAATCTCTGTGTTTAAATGCAAGTGAAACTTTGACCAAAGGGAGCAGGCAACCTTCAGAATTTTGAGCAAATCTTGTCAAAGGGAGCATGGCATCATATGAATGTGTTTGTCTATGAAAAATTACAACAGAGTTATAAGGGTCAATGGGCAATGAAACAGAGTTATGAGAGTGTTTTTAACATTGGGCAGTGAGACACAATACAACCACAGTCACCATGGAACGAAAGTCTTAAACATGGTAAAGTAATAGCAATGGTCACAATGATATAATGGGTATGAGAATAATATGGTTTTGATAATATATGCAAGGCTGGATATATCACTGACATAAAATAGGAGACAAACTCATGCAACCATCCATATTCATTTTAAAACCCTGAAAAATGATATTGCCATGACTGTGGGGTTTAAATCCTCCATTTGAAGTGTTTGAAATCATCAATGATGCCACCAACGCATTTAAAAACATCAAGCAATTGCTAAAAACCTGTTTGAATGCCGATGGGGGCGATCCCAAACAATACTGGGCGCTCAAAACGAATTTTCGAACCTCTGTTGATGCGTGGGTCGCTCTGCCCAGGTGGGTCGCTCCCATTCATTTTTACACTGTGAAAAATGCCCTAGTGGGTCGCTCTGCCCAGGTGGGTCGCTCTTGCCTCATAGTGCATTTTGCAGAAAGCTTTTGGAGGCCTTCCCGGTGTCCAAATCGGGCGTGTGATAGCTCGTTGGAAAGCTATTGGAGTCTAATTTCCAAAAAAAGTGGAATTATGCAATTTGGATTCCACTAACCCTGTCAAAAACTAAATCTCCCAACACTAGTCAAAATGAGCAGAATGAGGCTGCCTCAAGGCAGAGCGCTGTTGCAGTCAACTTTTGAAGGTCTTCCTCAAGTCCAAATTGAGCTCATGATAGCTCATTGAAAAGGTATTTCTGTCTAGTTATCATTTGACTCATAATGCAAGTCATTTGGCCAACCATGCTAGGAGAAATCTTGATTTTCCCAAGGTCACTTTAGAGGTGCATTCAATTCTCCTGAGGCAACGGTATTTTTGACATTTCTCCAAAACCATGATACCTGTGTAAAAAGTGAAAGAGGTTTTTCCTCCTAGGCATGTTGTGAACAAAAACCCCTCTCAGTTTCCCAAATTTCATCTTTTATTTCTCTGAAACATCTTTTGAGTAACACTTACCCCAATGTGTGAAACAAGGAATTTTGTCGAAATGAAGCGAAATGAAGGGGATAAGGGGCTTCTAAATTCTTGGGGAAATTTTGGGAAGTAGGGAGGGATGTTAGGAAGCAGGGAAAAGTGGAATCACAGAGATTGAGTGAGGGGAAGGGGTCCAAAAGGACAAAACACAGGCCTAGCCTAGAAAATTGCGAAGTTGTGGCAAGAAACTAGGGTTTGTGCAAAAATGAGGAATTTGAGGGATCTCAGTGATGGGAAGTGTTTAATGAGGTATATTAAGGATAGGGGAAGGTGTTTGAACATCAGGATACAAGTTTTTCCGATGATTTGACCATCCAAGAGAAATTACCTCCAAAACCCTAGGAGAGGGAAATGGACCTTACCTAGGCACAACTGAAGCATGAACAAGGTGTAAAATGACTTCTATGGAACTTGACATGATGATGAAAAACTCTCTGAATAGATGGTACACTCAGCTGAACTTTGTGACACTAGGACCGGCATTTGGATAACTTTGGAAAGGAGTGAAAGCAAACCCTAGACCTAATGCGCTGGACCAAATTTTGCTTGAAGACTCATTGAAATGACAAAATTTGACCTTGACACTTTAAAATCACTTTGAAAGAGCATGTTTGATCACGGAGGAAGAGCTGCAAAGGCTAACTCTAACATTGGCTCCAATGGGGATGGTAGCTCCTTGGAGGTGCCAAGAACGCGGTCTTTGGGAGAACGGACCGTGTGCCTTATCCATTGGGCGATGGAATCATTATTTGAACGGATAACACAAAACCTTTGACACATTTATTGAATGAAAACTTGACTGAAAAGCTGGACTCGAAACTTCACCGAAACTTGACTCAAACCGACTCGATGGCAAGACTGAAATAACTTGAAAAAGCTCGACTCAACCAGACCCAAACACAAATGACTCATGACCGAATTAAAAACAAAAATTTAACAACGACTTTTGAGAAAAAAGGCTGACAATCCATCAAGATTTAGAACTCATGATGACAACCACCTACATCTGATGAGATATATACAAATCATGTATAATGGGCCTTCCAATGCAACCAATCCAAGATGGCTACACCTCAAATTTACGCTCTTACTCTCTTCAAGTAGACGAATGCTAAACCCTGTAGGCAACTCAACACAATCATTTGAAACCAAAGCTCATGACAATAAACCAGGCAACATTTATTCTTTCTAATGCTTTCAGAAGAATGTCGAAGGGATCTTGAAAATCACGGAAAGCCCCGGCTTATCCGGAGATCCCATTTGCCAAAAATACTAGTAATCACCTCACTCCGATCTGAAAGGACAACCTGATTTCCGAGGGGATAGAAATGCACGGATCGTCTATCTGAGTGTTAGCACATAGGTTCCTTGACATGAAAATTCTGGCATATACTCTTCAATTTCATGATCTAGGTCATTCTTAAACAAAAAACAATCTTCAAGGTTATCAAACATGACTGATCTTATCATTTTTGTGAAGGGACATTCTCGTTTGTGATCTACTGACAACCGATTACAAGACAATCATTCTTTTTTCACCGGAGGAAGAAGTTTCTACCAACACTTTCTCGATTATGTACTCTGCATCTCGTAGCTTGGGCACGTAACAAGACCTTTCAAAAGTTGATCTATCTCATCTTCAGACAAAGGAGACAATGCTTTTTTGTTTTCTTTTGCTCAAACGATGATTATCTTCATATGACAAGGCATTCAAACTATCATTCATAATCGAGTTATTGAAAGGAGATTTATCACTTACTTGCACAAAGATCTCATTCGATTTTCATGAACTCGACGAATTGCTTCTTCATGAAAGCTGTGTTCTAATGATGGGTCGACAGTATGATTTGTAGAACATTTGGATCCCTTCATCGTGTCTTCTGCATCCCGCGATGATTTCAACAGCAGAGTTTTTCCTTGATGGGTTTCAACACAAGATATGCTTGGTCATCATGATGCGAATGCGAATCCGCAAGTAGGCGTACGGACATTATCACAATCTGCCATTGGGCTGACTTACTTGCATGCCGTTGTCTTCCGTGGGCGGATCTGAAATGACATTCTCTCTTTCATCATTTTCAGCCATGTGGCCCTCTTCCAACTGCTGCAAAGTCTCACCGAGCATCTTGATGGGTATCCTTTAGGTTCTCTTCATTCACATGAAATGGATTCTCGTACGGGGCCTCCATGATTTCATCATCCATGAAATTATCATCTTCATAATATTTCTCAAGGCTTTCAATAAAAAGAAAAAAAGCATGTTTAGTCAGCAGTCATGAACTAATTTTAACGATGGATGAAGATGTTCGATATCTTTCAATGAACAAGGCATGAAAATCTCTTCAAACGGTAAATATAGCCATCCCGACGAAATTTTCATACCAAGATTGGGCTTCACCTTCCCAGAGTGGCTAGGAATATCTTCCTCAAACAATCTTCAGGGGAAAAGCCACCTTCAACTTGCGAATATGCATGTGAAATCTAACCAAATGTAAAACGGCATCTTTCTTACCATCATCATTAAACGTAGGCGATTCCTTGACCAATCTACCTTGGGCATCTTATTCGGAAAACCTGGAATGATGATCTCGGCTCATGGGAGCATATCTTCTCGTGATTCGGTCCATCTTGAAAATCTCACGACTCATCGATCTCCCTGTAGTGAAGTCACCATGAAGCATCGATTTTGGATTTGTTCGGTGAATGAAGTCGCCAAGTGAATGATTTCAGCCCTTGCGATGTACGACCGTTGTTCACCATCAACGACCGAGATCCGAACTCTGATACACGTATCGGGTCAATTTATAAGTTAAGTACTACGATTACAAGTTACTACGGAGATCGACCCGAAGCAGTCATTTATCTTCGCCGATGCATAGCAACGTAGCGTTTCGAAGACTACACAGGCGTGACTTCGAGACTCAGGTCTATAACAAGCAAACCATTGAGATCTTCCCAGTATAGTCGCCACTATGTTAGGACTCAAATCTACCTCGAGTGAAATGAAGTAAAACTCAAGGCTACATCAAACCACGCTCGGCCCCCGTAGCTAGCCCTACGAGGACGGAGAGAGGGACTCTCTCCCGAGTCAATCTCGAGAAAAATGAGCAATAGGATGCAGAGATGACTTACAATAGAACTGATTTTAGGCTAGTAAAGAGATAGGGAATGTTTGATTTTTTGGTTTTTTTGGGTTTTCGCTGGAGTAATGAGAAAAGCAGATTTCAGGTCCGGGGATAAGGTCGGGACCTTTTATAGAGTTCAGTCGGGGCGAGGTAGGTGATGATCTTGATGCTTTAAATTGGATTTATGGATAGATTAGACCGACGAGGAGCTCAAGAGGGACAAAGAAGAACTGGATCCTCTCAAACAACAGGGAAAAACATATAGAACTAAGCGAATTCAAAGGCCAAGCACCGTAAACAATGGATTCAACCTTATTTCACTCATTCAACTTAGTTCGGAAGCATAATGAAAGGATGGCAACATTAAACACGAAGAAACTTACAGGTAAACAAAGGAGAAACATCATCAAGAACAGAACACCACAAGGATCCCAACAAGTACCGTAGAAACCCCCGATCTTTCCCTTACCCAAAAATATGAAAAAGTATGTACGATAGTATCAAAAGTATCCCAAAGAGTCCAACCTCTCCAACCCCACGAAAATGATTGAGAAAGTTGCAATATATAGATCACTCTAACACTTTCCCCACCTCTAGGGTCGAATTCCCTCTTCAGGGGATCAGTTTCAACCAATTCTAATCATGGAACTACAATCTAGGCGACTAAATCACTTGCCTCTAAAAGAGTGGGAAATCTGATCCATTACATGATTTTTTACTCATTTGAGAGTGAATCTTCTAGAAGAGATAAAAACAAGCCAAAGTTACATATCAAACATGAATTTACATCATAAAAACCCAATAATTCTATCCATAAACAAAAAGCTCAAGTTCATAATAGGCGAAATACCGAGATCATGTTAAAGGTCGAAAAATCTCGTAAAAATCTCTAGGTGGGTCGCTCTCCCGAACTCACGTGGGTCGCTCATGTTCCCGGGCTGATTTTGAGATAGCTCCCGGCATCCAAATTGAGCTCATGATAGCTCGTTGGAAATCCCTGGACGTCTACTTTCCAACTTCAAGTGGAATTTCTGAATTTGGAGTTGATTTGACCCTCCAAAAACCTCATTCTCCCCGAGAGGTACTTCTTTGGTGCAAAAGGTGGCGACGAAGGGTGATTTTCATGGTGTTTTTAAGGCTGTTTGACCATCCAGATTTTTGTTGAAATGCTAAGTTGACTTCGGAGGATGCATAATTAACCATGAAAAAATCCAAAAATGTAAAAATCTCCTCCAGCAAGTGTCTCAACACGCGATGCGCATGAGCGCGCGACCCACGTAGGCACGCAAAACTGTTTTTAGACCAAAAATTTGAAAATGACAAAATTTTCTCCCGAATTTGCCCAAATCGGAGCGGGAGGTCCTCCATCATGTGTCTCGCTCATTCAATGAAGCCTCGGCCAAAATCCGAAGTGGATCGGGCCTTTTCCGCCATTTTAGTGCTCTCCTGGTGCATGCGGTTCCCGTGATGAAAACACCTGTCCTCGGTGTATGATGTGTTGTTGTCAGCCATGATGTAGCAATGTGTATGTTCAACTCGTTGAAAATGAAAAATGGGACCTTGGTGTCTTTGTCTCCATCATTATCCCTCGTGAATGTACTGCGCCGATGAAGAAGGCGAGACCCCTTCCACGCCATGGAGATAGTACTCGCGTTGCTGCATGAGTCAACGAGACCCCTTCCACCCTCGGGTGAAGATAGTACTCGTCGATGATGTTGAAACAAAGCTCTGCGGCTTCTGCGATATGTTACCACCACTGGGGTGCACCTGGTATGCTCCATCTCGGGTGCATCAACCTCAACGATTGAGTCATCGTCCAGAGCTCCCCGCTCATACTGCGACTGCGTCTATCCGCATGTCTCGGGAACAAAATGATATTGGCACTATGTATACTGACATAGATGCGAGTGAAAAGAGAGTTATGATGTGTGTTTCAACACCCAATAAATATCCCACCGTCAAAACACCATAAGGAAACAAACCATGATAAAATCTCGGTTTTTAAAATGGATTGGAAAAGGCACAATCTCTATTTTAAATGGAAGTGAAATTTTTGATCAAAGGGAGCTGAGCAACTTTTCAAAATATTGAACAAATCTTATCAAAGGAGATCATGGCATCATATAAATGTTTTTGTCCATGAGTAATAGTAATAGTGTCAATGGGCAGTTTGAAACAAAGTCATGAGAATGTTTTTACATTGGGCGAGTGAGACATAATACAACCACATGTCACCATTGAACAAATAGGTTTTAAAACATGGTATAATAATAACAATGGTCACAATGGCATAATAGGCATGAGAAAAATATGGTTTTGATATTATATGGAAGGCTGGACATATCACTGATATAAGATAAACAACAAACTCATGCAACCACCCATATCATTTCTAGAAAACCACAGAAAACGATATTGCCATGAGTCGTGGGGTTTAAATCCTCCATTTGAAATGTTTGAAACCATCAACTGATGCCACCGGTGCATTTAAAAACATCAAGCAATTGCAAATAACCTGTTTGAAGGCCGATGAATCGATCCCAAGCAAGACTGAGTGCTCAAAATGAATTTTCGAACCTCTCCCTCAGACTGCGTGGGTCGCGCAGACTCGCGTGGGTCGCTCGAAGCCCTCGTGTCGTCGCTCGTCTCGAGTGGGTCGTGTTTCTCTTGCGGGGAAGCGTTTGGAGGCCTTCCCGTGTCCAAATTGGGCGTGTGATAGCTCGTTGGAAAGCTATTGGAGTCTACTTTCCAAAAAAATTGGAATTATGCAATTTGGATTCCATTTACCCTGTCAAAAACCAAATCTCCAAACACTAGTCAAAATGAGCGTAGAATGAGGCTCGCCTCAAAGTGATGAGTGTTGTTGCAGTCAACGTTTGAAGGTCTTCTCAACTCCAAATTGAGCTCATGATAGCTCATTGGAAAGGTCTTTCGGTCTAGTTATCATTTGACTCATCAAGAAAAGTCATTTGGCCAAACATGCTAGGAGAAATCGTGATTTTCCCAAGGTCACTTCGCAGGTGCATTCAGATTCTCACGAGGCAACGATATTTTTGACATTTATCTAAAACCATGATACCTGTGTAAACAGTGAATGAAGTTTTTCTTCCTTGGCATGTTATGGACAAAAACCTCTCTCAGTTTTCCCAAATTCATCTTTTATTGCTCTGAAACATCTTTTGAGTGAAACTTATCCCGATGTGTGGAACAAAGGGATTTTGTCAAAACGAAGCGTAAATGAAGGGGGATAGGGGGCTTCTAAATTCTTGGGGGAAAAGGTTTTGGGAAGTAGGGGAGGGATGTTAGGAAGCTAGGGAAAGTGGAATCACAGAGATTGAGTGAGGGGGAAAAGGGTCCAAAGAGGGCAAAACACTGAGCCTAGCCTAGGAAATTGCCAAGTTTTGGCTAGAAACTAGGGTTTGTGCAAAAATGAGGAATTTGGGGGGATCTCGGTGATGGGAAGTGTTTAACGAGGTATATTAGAGATACAGGGGAAGGTGTTTGAACATCAGAGGTATGCAAGTTTTTCAGACGATTTGACCATCCATGAGAAATTACCTCCAAAACCCTAGGAGAGGGAAATGGACCTTACCAAGGCACATAACTCGAAACATGAACAAGGTGTAAAATGACTCAATGGGAACTTGACATGATGATGAAAACTCTCTGAATGATGGTACACTCAGCTAGAATGGTGACATGGACCGGCATTTGGATAACTTCTGAAAGGAGTGAAAAGCAAACCCTAGACCCTAATGCCCCTGTGACCACATTTTGCTTGAAGACTCATTGAAACTGACAAAATTTGACCTTGACACTTTAAAATCACTTTGAAAGAGCATGTTTGATCACACGGAGGAAGGCTGCAAAGGCTGACTCTAACGACTTCAAACTCTGCAGAAGTCAATTCGAAAGTCTAAAAATGGATGATAAAAAGAAAGATATTGCATCATAATTTCTACGAGTAGTTGAAGTGGTTAATGCTCTTAAAGGGTTAGGAGAAAATGTTGAAAGGAAAGAATTATTGTTCAAAAAAATCCCGAGATCTCTTCCGATAGATTTGACTCCAAAGTAAGTGTTATAAAAGAAATAAAGGACCTAGATACTCTCAATATGGATGAACTTCATGGAATTCTCATTTCCTGTAGAGATGAAAAGGAATTCCAAATTCCAAAGAAAGCGAGCATTCAAAGCCCTCGAAATCAACAAAAAGAGGGAAAAAGGATGGAATAACAACGAGTGATGACTTTGATGCTGAAAATGAATTAGCTCAATTTGTATGAAGACTAAAGAAGGGATCTAAACTAAAAGTTAAAATACCCTCTTATTTGTTTCAAATGTGGAGGAACAGTCATTATGTTGCAAAAAATGTCCTCCTAAACATGATAGTGATGATGAAGAGATTCTAAAAGGATGGTGTACTAAAAGAAAGGGGTTTAATAGGAAGAAATTATTCTTCAAACAAGATGAGTCTGGGGTGAAGATGAATTTATAGTCATCAAGAAGAAATCAACTAGAAATATCCCTCGTCACAAAGGAAGTGATGATGAATCGGATGAAGAAAATGACTATGTTGGAAGCAAAGAAGTGTTATTCATGGCATTCGAAATGAGGATGATTCAGAACTAGAAGATGAAGGAAATGTGGATAAATTACTAATAAGTGCCATTGAAGAAAATGAAAATTTACGAAAAGAGAGATCATTTCTCTCAAAGTAGAGAAGGAGGAAGCAAGAAGAAGGGAAGACTTCTTGAACAATAAGCTAAAAGAGAAGGAAGATATCTTGTGAAAAAATGTGAAGCTAAAAATAGTATCTCTAAGAAAGGAATTGGAGCAAGTCAAAAGGAGTTGTAAAAGCTCTCAAGCACTTGATAACATTATTAATACTCAAATACCTCAATATGAAAAAATCTAAAATTGGTTTCAAAGGAGAAATCATCAAGTACGAAGAATAATGCAAGGAGTTATCTTTGACATACTTTCGTCTCCATCCAAAATAAGAAAAGGGCATCTTGCCAAGAACAAAGAGCATATCTCAAAACCAAGAAATGAAACAAGGAAGAGTTACTCCAAGGAAGAATGTTGATTCAACTTATGGCTATTACAACATGTACCAAACTATATTTCTTGGGTATTGTTTCTATTGTAAAAAATTTGGTCAATCGGGCCAAGCATTGCAAGGCTCATAAGAATGAAGTACCAAGATTGAAAGATCAAACAAACAAACTACGTGGTCCTAAAGAGCAAAAGAAAAAATCAAAACTTACAATTATTTCGATCCTTTGGCTAGTTTGATCGCACTTGCTCATTATGTGATAATTATGATCATAAATGAACAAAATTTTCCCCTCTCCATGAGAGAGAAGCTAAAAAGCGATGAAAATTTTCAATACGAATAAATGTGGCCTAGCTCTATGTACTCATAGTGAAGAAAATCATTGGTTCATGGATAATGGATGCTCAAGACATATGACGGGTGACCAAAAGAAGTTTGTGTAATTGGATAAGAAAAAAATAAAATGTATCCTTTGGAAATGGCTCTGGCTAAAAAATCATTGGAAAAGGAACTACTACCCTCATTAATGGACAAGAAAAGGCTCTAAATACGTTTCGTTGGTAGATCGGCTCAAACACATTCTCTTAAATTTTAGCCAAATGTGTGACCAAGAGATAATGTTTTCTTTAGTACTAAAAATTGTGATATAAGAGACTCATCCTCGGTAGAACTTGTGGGGAAAAGGAGTAAGAACACCAAATAATTTTTACATTCTCAGCAAAAATCCAAGAAGATAAATGTTACTTGAGTCAAAACAAATGAAAGTTAGTTTAGGCACAAGCGATTGGGACACACAAGTTTTGATAACTTGATCAATATTAGAAAAATTAATGCGGAAAGGGACATTCCATATATGTTCAAGCTAAATCGAGTTGTTTGTGTTCCATGCCAACACGGAAAATAAAACTAGAACCAACCACAAAACTAAGGAGTTCTCAACATCAAATCCTCTAGAGATCATTCATGCATATTTAGTGGGCCAACTACAACTCCATCTCTTCAAGGTGAAAGGTATTTTGCTTTTATTTTTTTGATGACTATACTATAATGATGTGGGTTTATTTCCATAAAATATAAATCCGAAGCATTTGAATGTTTTAAGAATCTTAAAGCCCCCCATTGAAAATTAGAAATATTCTAAGATCAAATGTCTTAGAACATGTAGAGGAGGAGTATTCACCTCAAAATAATTAGATGAAGTATGTAAAGTGCATGGAATTGAAAGAGAACTATCAATTTATATGACACCCAAGAAAAAATGGAGTAGTTGAAAGAAGGAACCAAACCATTCAAGAAATGGAAATGAAAATGATATTAGCGGCTGATTTGTATCCAAATAATGAAAGGACCAAATAATGCAAAGAATCCTTATGAATTATGGAAAGGAAGACCTGCATCGGTAGAAATATTTCGGGATTTTTGGAAGACAATGTTTTCATAAAGATCAATGATGACTCACCGGGGAAAAATTTGATTCTGCGTTGATGAAGGAATATTTCTTGGATGATTCCACTAGAAGCAAAGCTTACAAATGTTACAATAGTCATCCACGGAAAATAGTGGAAAGCATTGATGTGAAGATCAATGAAGTCCTTCCAGAATAGGAAATTGAAGATCATGAAGTTGATCCCCTTCCTTGAAGAAAGCGAAGATGAACCCGAAAAAAGAAGAAAGGATGAAGAACCTCAAAGTGAACCTTCACAAACTCCTTCTAAGATCAAATTCCTTCAAAAAACATCATCCGAGAACAAAAATTATTTGGAATATAGATGAAGGAATTCAAACTCGAAGAAGGATGACAAACACTCCAAGAAAAGATGATGTTGCTCTCTTATCTCTAATAGAACTAAAAAATTTCTCAAACAAGTAAAGATCCTCATTGGATAAATACCATGGAAGAAGAAATGTCTCAAATATAAAATAATGAGACTTCGGAGCTGTCTACCTCATCCGAAGATAAAAATAGTAATTGGGAAAAAAATGGGTATTCAAAAACAAGATGAATGAGGATGGAAAAAATTATCGGATAAAGCTAGAGTTTGATCATAAAGGATACTCACAAATTTAAGGGTATTGAATTTGAAGAAAATTTTGCTAGAGTAACACGCTTGTGAAAAGCTATAATATTTTTGCATGGAATTTAATTTCTTAAAAAGGATTCAAGGTCTATCAAATGGATGTAAAATCAACATTTCTGAATGGATACCTCAAGGAAGAAGTCTACATGGAGCAACCGGAAAGGATTTGATCTAGCTTAAGGGAAAGAATTTGTATGCAAGTTGAAAAAAAGCCTTATATGGTTTGAAACAAGCCCCTAGAGATTGGTTTGCAAAGTTGGATCACTATACGCAACAAGAAGGTTTCAAAAAAGGAATAGCGAGGAAGAAATCTCTACATGAAGATAGACAAGGATAAACTTTTGATCACTCTTGTATACGTGGATGATCTAATCTTTGCCAAAGCAATGATGATGGGATGATCCATGAATTTTCTCTAAATATGTCTAAAAGGTTCGAAAATGTCAATGAATGGTGATTTATATTAAATTCTTGGGCTACAAATATCTCCAAACCACTTTGCGGCATGTTTATATCTCACAGAAAAATATGTTAAAGACATGCTTAAGAGATATGGGATAGAAGATGTGCCCTTATGAGCATACCAATGACCACGTATGTTGTAAATTAAGCAAAGATGATGATTACCCTCTCATCGATGCAACTCTTTATAAGTAAATTATTGGAGTTCTTCTATACTTAACTTCCACACGGCGAGACATTATGCAAGCATTAGGAATGGTAGTGATATTTCAATCAAGCCCTAAAAAAATCTCATCTAGTAGATGTGAGGAGAATACTTAGATATTTGAAAGGAACTGTAACTTTGGTCTTTGGTACCCCAAGAGCTCAAACCTTACCGTGACAACCTACTTCTTTGATGTTGATTGGGTTGGAAGCGTGGATGACCGAAAAAGTACTAGTGGGAGTGCATTATTTATGGGAGATTGTCTCGTAGCTTGGCTTAGCAAAAAACAATCATCTATTTCTCTTTCTACGAGTTGAAGCTAAATATATTGTAGCAGATAATTGTTGTACACAAATACTATGGATGAAGGAATATTTGAAGGATGTAAACATGGAGACAAAGCAACCAATCACCATTTTTTTGTGACAACACTAGCGCCATCATTCTTTTAAAGAAATCTTGCATGCACTTGAAGACCAAACATATTCCAATAAAATACCATTTTTTCTCATGAACGAGGATGTTGAACAAAATATCAAGTTGGAATATGTCAACACAAAGGAAAAAAATTTCATATATATTTACAAAACCCCTTCCTCGAGAAGCATTTGAATATCTTTATCAAATGATGAGGGATCATTTCTCTTGCATAACATTAAAACAATCAGCATGATAGGGGAAGAAACATGACGGGGGAGCACATTGGCACCCTCATTTTTCCATTGATGTCAAAGGGGAGAGAAGAAAAAATATTATCATCCAATGACAAATGGGGAGATTGTCGATTTAATTATCATTGATTTCTAATATCCATGAAGGAAAGCATGATTATGACCAGCAAACATAATGAAGGAAAGCATGACAAAGCAAAGTCAAAGGAATCAATGAAGAGAGTCCTTCATTATATTTACGCACTCACAAAGGATCAGCCACATTAAAATAATTTTCTAATAAATTTTTAATCAAAATTATTTCATAAGACCTCTACCATTTGAAAAGAAAATAATTTTATCTTTCCAACGAGCTATTACTCAGCACGAAACTCCAAGTGGTTTGAGAGTTATTGAATTTTTATGTTAATACATAATTCTACGCTCGGTGAGCCGACCTACACTTATCACCCATGTCGGCCTCCTTTCAAGGATCATGTCCCTAACATAATGCATATAAATATGACCGCAAACCTCATTTTCTCATCATCCACTCGGTCAACAAAATATATAAGCACAAGTACAGGTTCACAACTGCGTGAACTCAGAAGCACCAAAGAAGATTTGTGAAGGCATTGTTTTGGGTTAAAGATATATTTGGATATCATTTGAACCTTTGTGACAAGGAGTGTCATGCCTTCGTATCTATTTCAGAAATTTATCTCTTCCTTCTAATACATATATCCTCGGACATGTGACAAGCTTAAGGGCTTAAAACAACACAAGATAAGGCTCAAATCTCTTGTTTAGAAACATTATCTCGTTGTAGGTAGCTACGAGTCTCGAGACTAAGCCACCATCATACCCTCGGACCCTGATTGTAACTCAAAATCTATGTCTCGATTAAAAATAGCTACAACTTGTCTTTTCATTCATGACCCCTCATTTAGAGGCTCTGGGACCTATGGAATATATACTTTAGACTTTTATCTTTGCTACTTCGGACTTCGAAATTTATTACAACTTCGGACAAGTGTTGTTGGCTCGGATTGGAGGGACAAAATATAATTCTTGAATTCGCTTAGATCAGATCTCCATTAAGGATTAAACCACTTGTATAGGGTGCACTCGAGACCTATATTAAAGTCAAAGGAACTTTATGTGGTGGCTTGGTCTCATAGTCACTCGATCTGCGAAGGCTTGGAGACAATCAAGTACTAATTTTTTGTGAGCTAATTGAAGCATTGAATAGTGCAGAAGTATTAGAGTTGTGTGGAGAACTCTTGGTGCATAATTGATAAAGAAGTGTGATACATAATTGATGGTGCATTATGGTGTAGATTGGTGCATTGGAGCATCTTGAATCAATAATCCAATAAGGGAAAGTGAAGAAAGATTGGTGTCCTTGGGGTAGGAGCTCCTAAACACAAGGTTGGTGCCTTGGAGAAGATAGGGTCGAAGCCCCTAGAGGTTGGAGCCTCTTTAAGTCCAAGTTGGTGCTTGAAATCATTGTACTCATTCATTTGTAAAAGGATCATTATCCTTCCTTCTATAATAAATTATTCATTTCTCTATTTTTTGTGTAGAATCTAAGCATTATAATATAATTGAAAAGATATTGATTCACCCCTCTCTCAGATATTTCAACAATAAATTCTGAACAATCATAAAGAAATCTGTTGTTTAACATCTTGAATCCTTCACTATCTTGTAGAGGACTCTTTCCTCTTTCTAATGATCCCTCACTCATCCTAAAACTCCTAGTAGTCTGAGAGAAAATGATTTTTTTGAGGTAATATATCCTATTCTCTACCCTAGCCGACCTAAGCTTTGTATTCTAGTCGGCCTCACCTCCAAAAGTCATGTATCTTCAAATACACTTGCAATGAATATAAACACAAGTCTAATACTTCATTTCATATTCATAAATTCAATGAAGATATTACATAGATATATCATAGTTCACAACCCGTGAACTTAGAAACACCAAGGAGGGTTTTTGAAGAAATATTTGTTTGGGTCAAAATATGAATTGATCATCTATGCCCTCGAACTCTGTAGTTGTATTGTACCTTTGATATGGATTGTACTCGGATAATTAGCTAGAGGGGACAAAGGTATAACCTCACAACATAGCTCATACCAAGTGATATACAGAACGAACTTGTAGAATTAAGGATCGACCAAATTTAGACATGTTTTGGGTGTCTTCGCACGTCAAAATTAAGTACGAAATCACAGTCTTGGATAAGGTTACTATTTCTATGATATACCTTCTATACCTTGTATTGTCCTCATAAAATGAAACTCGTACAATGTAGACTCTCCTATGGCTCATACAATGCAAAACCTCTTATGGCTCGGACTTGTGTTTCAAATTACCCACACCACAAAACTCACTGTTTTAAGGGTCGAAACTATCACTTGTGATCATCATGTATAGTTACCTCGGCCTTGTGTGACTAGACCTCTAAAGGAAATTTGGACCTCATCACATAATTTCAGAATTTTGACCGGTGATTCTTTGGAATTTTGAATAGGTCTTGACCTCATCATAGAATCGAAAGTGTAGTGGATTCTTTGGAGCTCAAATAGATTCGTGGGAGAATTTGGGGAAATACAACATAGGATGGATTTGTGGTGATAAAAGCTGTGGAGTGGTCACATAATTGTGGATTATCATCATTTCGGTGATCAGTGCCTTCTATGGACAACTAGTGGAGGCATGAACAAACATCAATAAATCTTGGTGGTGATAGTTGGAGGCTTGTACAAGTTAAGAACTTGAAAACCTTGGATAGTGGAGAATTTGGTAGTTTTGGACAAGTAAAGTATTGTACAATGAAGATTAGGAAGTCCGAACAAACTTCTAGAACAATTAATGTAAGTCACTTATTCATTTGATTTATTATACAAGGGTCTGAAGGGTTGGATCCCTAGGGGTTGGAGCCTCTAAAAAAGGTTGGAGCCTTGATAAATATAGGGTTGGAGCCATAGAGGTTGGAGCCTCAAAAATCCTAAGTTGGATTTTGGCAAGAGGTTAGGGCCCCTTAACATCATTGTACTCGGACTTTTGTAAAAAGAGGATTGGTGTCCTCACTTTTTCCTAATAAAATTCTCCGTAGAGGAAATTCTAGCCTAAAAGTGCCCATGAAATTTTCATGTAATCTCCATGTCACAATATGTAAACCAATCAAAATGATTTAAATTTTAAAAACAGTACATGTAAATATTTTTGGAGGAAAATAAGAAAAACTACTTTTTATTGTATTTTTTACTTATCTCCTTATAGATTTACTCAAATTTCAAGTGTAAACACTCATTGGATGCACAGATTAAATTCCACATCCAACGAGTAACACTTTATGCATACTTTTTTGAGAAGACCCCGCCTAGATAAAAAATTGAAGATACATTAAAAAAAACATGTTCAACACGTTTTTTTAATGTATGCGCTATCGTTATCAATGTGGGTCTTCTCAAAAGTATGCATAATGGTGACTCGTTGGAAGTGGAATTTAATTCTACATCTAATGAGTGTCTAAACTTGAAATTTGAATAAACCTATAAGGGATAAGCCGAAAATACAATTAAAAGAAGAAAAAAAAGTTTTTCTTCTTTTCCCTCCAAAATTCATAAATATTATTTTATTATTTTCACTCTATTATTTTATTAATTTTCCTTAGGAGGCCACTTTTTAGGCTAAAAATTTCCTCTAATGTATTATTTATTTTACGAATATAATTGTGAAGAATCTTAACTAGTAAACATAACAATTGAAAATAAATACTAATTAACCCCCTCTCAGTATTTCCAACGACTTTATGTTATCTCTTCAATGTGTGTGTAAATTATTGATCGAGTAATTGATCCTGCGACTCAGGAGTGCCCTTATGAGCTATGAGGTTTTTTCATTTCAAGTTTTGAATTAGTTTATTTTACATTTTTCTCGGAAGATCATTTTTTTTATAGTTTTCATTCCTGGTTAATTTATCATGCTTTGTTTGAGAGTACTGTAGCAGGAAAATAACACAAAAAAGAGTTGATAATCTAATGCATCTTTAATCACTGTACTTAGAATTTTATCATTTTATGATATTCTTGGATAATTCATTGTAGCTTTCAAAGTTTCAATTTTTATTAGTTGCTAGTCATTTTCGATTTCGTTATGTTGAGGTTTTGAAATACAATTTGAAAGTTAATACACATACTAGTAATCTCTCTTGAGTTAGATTTTCATTCTCGCTTATCTCTATTTCAATTTCATTTCCTTTTTAAAAGAAATTTACCTTTCATAGATTAATATTTTGTCATCAATCTTCTCATAGAAATTAGATTAAATTTTTGTTCCATTTCAATTTTGAGTTTGTAAATTTATTTTTTCGGTATTTAGTGCGTTATCAATTCAATTCACGGTAGTAGCATTAGGTTATTTTCTGTTATGTTTTGATTCTCCAAAATTTATTTTTAAGTAATATTTGCAAAATTAGATAGTTTTTTTACTTTAAAAATCTCATTTAATTAGTTTGTACTCATGGGATAGAAAGAACATGTGCATCTTTATTTTCTAATCTGAGTTCATTTTAAATTTGGTTTTATAACTTTTGCAATTAATTTGGTGCCTAGAATAAATCCTAGCATATATAGTGCACATACATTTCACAAGTACACGAACCTTGGTTGACATTTAATGAAGTAAAACGTAAAGACAATTAATTTACCAAGCACCAACATCATGTCTTTTATGAAATATCATAGTGACTTCTAAGAACGTAATTTCCCCTTTTACATGAGTGCCTACATTATGGACGCCCTTTGTTTCACTATGGAATTGTCCTCAATAGCTTGAAGTGGACTATAGAATACTCAACTCCCTATTCACATCTACAATGATATTATTTTGGATTCAAAATATATGCCTATTTATATAAAATATTCATATGAGTCATCTACCAATCCACCAAATTATTTTGACAAAACAACCTCTCAATTATCTCTAGATGCTGAAATTGACTTGTTCCAAATAGGAAAGCTGGTTTTTTTGGGAGGAATTATTACCTCATTTCGCATCTTTGTGAGTCTAGAAAACCCCAATGTGTTAATCTTATTCATTCTTGGAAAACTTCTGCTAGGGAGATAGCCTTCAAGCTGTAGGAAACGATATTTCAAAGGTATTGAGAGAATCAAACAAAAAGGTATGGCCTACTTTTCCAATCTAGTGTGGTATATAGTCTTGGATAATTTCAAGCATGCAATTCTTGAAATTAATGAAATTCAAAAAATTCAATTTCCCCACCATTCCCAACATATAGTATGACTCCAAATCGGATTGTCAAAAAGGTTACGGCTGAGCATCAAGTATCGCGGGAAATTTTCCCATGAACCAGATATATTTGATGATTTGTTTGAGAAATCTCCTACTTTTTTCAATTTTCATGAAACTAGCAAAGAAACAAGCCGGCTCCATGAGATGATTCGAGTTTACACGATGACACATGGCTTTCGGATTAGAGAATTTTTCCTATAGATTCATTGAGGGATTCCTTAAGAGGAGGAAATTCTCGATGATGTGATAATTAGTTGGTTCTACACAAAATATTGATGTTCCTCGGAAAATAAAATAGTCAGCCTCCTCTTCTTCATAACTAGAGATTCCTTTGCCTAATAATAAGCTAGAATAAATATGGGAGGAATATAATCATGCTCTAAATTCTAAGGTCGATGAAACTAAAGTTGATAATACTCCCCCAAAAGCAAGTCCAAGGCACTTCCAAGAGCCTTGAAAATGGACTTTTGATTACAACAAAGGCCTTCGAAAAGCCTTTGTAGGGACCAATATATTTGAGATTATACCACCTTTCCCAACATCGGAGGTTGTGTTAAAATTTGAAGAAATTCCTCCATGATATATTTTATATCCCATCGACCTGAGTTGTGGTAAAAAGTGAGAGGAAGAAAAGGAAAAATTAAACGAGTCCCATGCCTTATTCTCTGGGAGATGCATCATTTCAATTAGTTATGGAAAGGCTCTAAGAGTCAGCTCCTCGAGAGGATGCGGGTAAGATCTCGTAATTCACACGGACCTATGCTTCAACTACAATGGATAAAGTCGCGAAGTACTATACAAGTGTTGCCGAGAGAAAGAAGAAAGGATTATGTAATTGGAACAAAGTATTGAGATTGAAAAAGAAAAATATTATTGACTATTGGAAAAAGACGGGTCATAGAGGCTTCAAAAAAAATTTAACTCTCTTAGAGTTCAATATGATACGATCTATAGGCTCGAGACTCTCAAACCCCTCGAAATATAGAGCATTATTGAACAATCGAATGTTAATGATTGAATTGATTGAATTTAGGAAAGAAGAAAAATAATTAGATGTTATTCTTGCTTAGCAATAGGTTACTTTTTTTTCCAGAAATGACAATTCATGATCTATCTCAAAATGAATAGTTCTCTCATAGACAAGCTATCACATGTTAAAATTATTTTGATGACATTGAGTAGAATATTTCCAATTTCATAACATGGCATGAAAAATGCGGATGAAAGATTATCCAATATTCCCTATTTCATTGAAGAATCACATAAGGATATTGTTTTAATAAAATGGGTAATTTGTCTCAAGCATACTAAAACAACGAGTGTTTCAAGCAAGGGATATTTCAAATGATCTCAATGAGCCAATGAATGATAATTCATTTCGAGGCCAATCTCATACAAATTCTTCTCGAAGAGCATTACTGAATATCAAACCACTCAATGTGGCAAGAAAACTCTAAAAGAGGGTTGAAATTATTGATCTAGCTAACTAAAGTCGATTGGAAAATCATTAGCATTTTTTATTCAAACCACACGAGTCATTGGTTAATGCTATGTTGTTTATCTAGTACAACCATATATATGCTTCCGGCATTGAGAGACACAATATTCACTAGAAAAAATACGAATGCAACCAAGGGCTCCATCTAAGTTAAATAACATGACAAATATCTATGAGTTGCAACAACGAATTAGAGAACAATCTTGTTCTCGGGCTTAGATAATTTGTTTCAACAAATTCTAAATTTTTTCCTTTTATTTATTTCAATCGCATGCCTTGAATTTGTTCCGTTATTTGTTATATCTACATTTTGTAATGAAACTATAAAACCCCTCCATTTGATATGAGAGGGTTCTTAATTTTAAAAAATAAAGCTTAAGATTGCCTACTACTATAACTCAAGTTTTTTCTTAATATATAGTTGAAATATCGATCATTTTCCTCATGAGAAGAGTATTAATATATCTTGTACTATTATCCTTTTATTATTCTTTTGTTTAAGAGTTGAATGGATGTTTGATTTTGTTCATTATATATGTGCTTTAACAATCGTTCATTATCATTATTGATATGTTGGATTGAATTCTTGAATTATATGAATGAACAAGAAGATCCCTCATATCTGTGATGGTTTTATAAGCTAATTTAATTAACTATTTAAATTATTTATCTTTTTCAAACTTTTAACTTCATATTTGCATTTTAATCTATATTTACATGTGATTTATGAAATATTTATAACCACAAATGAAAAATAGTATTCACCGAGATAGACATCACTTTATTAATATTTATTTTTATTTTATTTATATCACAACTCTACACTTTTATTCACTTTGAACTTTCATATATCGGGGAAACTTAGTCCCATTAATTTTTCAGTCGGAGCCATCAACCCAAATGGAAAAAGATCTTCTCTAAGGCAGATTGGGTGGTTTTCTCCTCAATTTTTAGGCCCACATTTTTGGGCCATCAACACCTGAGGAAGAAGCCCCCAACCTAGGGATCATTAGATGTAACAACACTCATCGAAAATCATTATGAAATTCCTATAGCAACCAATGCTACTATTACTTGTTGAAACTACTGACAATTCTAAACACCTTGCATAACTTGGTCACAATCCAAAAAACATACTGCATCTCGGGGAGGAGGAGAGAAGAGAAATGGAATCATGAGAAACACAAAAGGGTAGACCGAAGTTCATGAGGAATATCCTTCATCATCCTTGCCAATGTGAAGGAGACGTCAATGAGTCCAAGGAAAATTTTAAGGATGGGAAATTATCTTGAAGTTTAAAAACATTGGCAGAATCTCATTAGTCCTTAATATAAAAACTATAAAATGTTTCTTGAGTGTATTTGTAAAATTATTCAAATTTATAATGATTTTATATATACTCTATATATATAATGTTGGCAATTATTAAAGTAAATTAATTTTATATTGTAAAATTTGGGCGGATAATTTTTATAAAACATGGAAATTGGCGATTCTGGAAAATCACATGGAAAAATTAGCCACACTGAATATTAGCCCCTAAAATTCTTCATGAATGAGTAATAATAAATCATTAGTGGAGAGAAGATATTGGAACTTCGAGATCAAAGAATCTTTTTCATGCCCATCATTAGATCTATTATGCATTCAAAAGGTAAATCAACAAAGCTTGAGAAGATCTTTTTGACATGATAAAAGGGGTACATGCCAAAAATTGCTAGTGAACTAGAGAGCCAAACTGATACATAGATCACATTGAAGCCTAGTTCCAATTTATTTTTCCAACACACAACGTTCCTCCATCATCAAACATCTCTTGCACGTATCAACCAGAGTAGTCGGATCCTCATATTCACGTATTCGAAGAATATCTTCCAAATTTGAATATGAGTTAATTTGTAATTTTTTACACATGGCTATCATTAGAAATATTTCTACACTTGAAAATATGCCTATTATTTCAAGTAAAGTAGGATCAGTACATGTTATCACTCATTATTTTAAACATTTTCATTGATAGGAGTTATACATGTCATTCACCTAGGTTCATGCTGTCTCATAAGTCATTTTCATTAAATTATCATTTGGAGATGCCTACCCTAGGGAGTCTAAAACCCACACTCAAACCATGTCATAGCGATTAAATCTACCTAATATCATCTGAGTTGTCATTACCACACTTTTAAATCATTAAACCTCGAATTGTCAAATTACCTTTTAAAACTTTACCCCCAAGCTACTCTTCTTCATTCATCGACTCATTCACCGCATGTAGAAGTATCTCACTGTCCTTTGTTCGAGAGACTTGATTCACCACATAGTAAATGGTTTTTGTTCAAATTTGCATTGCATGTAGCTTTGTCATCAACAAGCAAGGGCGGCAAAGATTATAAAGCATCAATGGCATCTAAGAAGAAAACAAATAAGAGATGGTTATTGCGTGAGGTATGTAGACCTATGGATTTGAAGTTGTTGAATGAAGATCCCAATGCTATGGAGGCTTTCGGGGAAGGTAAGAATTTGCCTACAGTCTTGCCAAAAATTGCATGGTTTCCATGTGTCCAGGTATCCAAAAGACTACTGCAACAAATTTTACGGGGACAACATCAAAGAGTTGGAGTTTTGAATCTCATAGTGTCACTACGAAGGAAATTCTCGGAGGCGAGTGAATAATGGTTCAAAGGCACCCAAATTTGGAAATGCAAAGGGAGATTTGCATGAAAAGTTTCTCAAGAAGGAGCTCACGAGAGGATATGACATGACCAATGGCGTCCCCCGGGGGTTTTATTAAAGAGAATTATGAAAATCTATTATTGGTGATCAAAAAAATACTTCACACCTTGAGGAGATTCCACATGGTTTTATTCTTATCATTTTTAGACTCCTTCTACTAATTTGTTGGTAAGAAACCACTTGACCTACCTTTCTTTTTTTATATGAGAAGTTTGGAAATATGTCAAATGAGATTGATTAAGACAAAAGGTAATGAAACATCGGTATTTTACCATGATGCAGTAAAAATATTCAGTGCTGAAGATTGAAAAGGTTAAAATAGAGATTGGACCTCTTTTATTTTTATGAGTGGGTATGAAATACTCTTAGCAACTCGAAAGAAAGTTTCAAAACCTAAAACTACTCCATCTCTGTTTGTAATAGAAGATATTAATGAAGAAGGAAGACGGTTCCTTATCCGAGACAATGAACATTGGTGAACACTCTACTCAAGAAGGCCCCAGTATCCCTCGGCTAACACCTACAACGAAAACAAAAATTAGCAAACAAAGCGACGAGATGGCAATAACGAGCACGAGAAAAATTCCAAAGGAAAAGCTGGAATACAATCCTCCGGGCAATAGATATTGAAGAAGAATCACCGATTATAGGAAAAATACATTGAAGGAAATGGCGAATAAGATTGAAGAAATGTAAATGCGTCAGAAGTTGGATTTTGCGAGGAGAGGATGCGGCAAGTTTTCAACCAAGGAAGCCAATGACCAAGTCTACACAGTTAAAGAATTCCGTGGAAATTAAAGGAGCATAAAGGTCGATAAAGGTAAACGGCCAAAGAACAACATATATTTATCCCAAGCGACAAAGAAAGGTGTCACTATAAAGAAAAGAGAGAAGGAGAGGATGGTTGAAAAATTAGAAAAAAACTCCTCATAGAACAACTAAGGGAGGCTAGAGGAAAATTTTGGTTGAATCAAATATGGAGCTAAAGACATAAAAATCAGTAGACGGAGTTGATAGATTAAGTGGAAAATAAGTATTTGATCAAGTCACCTATTTGAGAAATCCCTTGAAGGTAAGAAATTGTTGAAGAGAACCCGGCCTTTGCATGTCATGATGAAACACACATTGCGGAGGAATTTGTAGTTTACGGTAGAAAGGAAGAGTCTTTAGAGACAAATCTAAGAATTGAAACATATGGAAATTATTTAAGATGAATTGAAGAAGAGACTGAAAATGAAAGTGATAGAGGAACGTGAAGGCCAACCTACGGCAACGAAGATGAAACACCCCAGGGCCAGAAGAGTTGAGCTAAAAACATTTTTGTTAAATTTTATAGCTTGCAAAGTGATATAAATTTTTGCTTAGAAAGGTGAATTTTTGAAGAAAGCCACCAAATCTACAATTTCAGCCTTATCAGAGGTTTAGTCTTAATACAGCTCCGGGCTTAAAGGCAGAAAAACACTACAAAATTTCTTGGTTCGAAGTTGGTTGGAAATAGTTACCCTAGGTGTCTGGTGGAGTAGCCCATCGGTACCAATTTAGAGATAACATTTGGTGCATCTTCCGAGGTACGAAGACATATTCCTGAAGTTTGTTTACAAATAGTGAAGTTGAATTCTTGGAGGTATGGGGAGCTTAGAACTTTTAGAGGCTGCCGAGGGAAACTACCATGGTGACTCCACCACAGAATTTTTCATGCTTAAAGGTGTCTTTGAGAAAACGATATACAAGGAGCAATCCGAGATCCTAACCCACCTACCATTGTGGATAATCTAGACGGGATTCTTAGAGGCATTGAAAGAGGAAACTCTTCAAAATCGAGTGTTCGTCACAGTAAAAACTTGTCCTACGAAATTATTCGATGTCTTGAAGATAGGAAATTTGATGATAAAATTGAAGAAGTTTTACTTAGGTATAGAGTGAAAAATGAATTATTTGATATAATTCTATACCTACAAAAGTAGGCATTGATACATCATCCCTAGTATCCAAAGAAGAAAAGGAAGAATTAGGAAAACGATTACTTGAGCCATTTGTTAGAAATGAGTCTTTTGAAAACTTAAAGGAATTAGATCCATTTAAATTCTTGTTGAAAAGAAAATGCGGTATAGCTTTGCCTAAATTAGGTTCATTTATATCTAAACTACAAAAGGAGACGACCCACCTCTGTGTATCTCATCTTCTCTCATTTTCAATAAATCAAAAGCCAATATCATCTATTATCCTTTCTCATACCTTAGTTCACGGCATCTGGCTATGGTTGGGATTTTTCCTCCACCTCCTCTTCTTGGACACCACACAGAATATTGCTCCACTTGTCCTCCTGTTTTTTTTCATGATCTCCCAAGTAAATACCCGACTAGAATTAAAACTTTTGGGAGTGAAGGAAAAGCAGGTTGAGGAACATATGTAGATCAATTCATTTATTTCACATTAGAAGAGGATGTAGACCGTGAATATGCTAAAATGAGGTTATTTTCTCAAAGTTTCACTAGTGAAGTAAGAAATTGTTTTAAAGCCCTAGCTCAGCCAAGCTTGCGGGGTGGAATCATCTAGAAGATAGTTTTTTGAATAAATGAGGGGTGAGATAAAATCGATACAGTACGGCAAATCAATCTGAAAGAGACTTAGATGAATACATTTCAAGACTTCTCCCTAAGAGTTCAACAAATTATATAACTCCTGCACTCATCTCAAACCTCCTCTAGGAGCTTCTCAATTACATTATGTGAAGATTTAGTTATGAGTTATCTATTCTACTTAGGGAAGAGAGGTACGCTTCTCTAGAAAAAATGCATAATGATGTTGTGAAAGGTAGAAGTAAACATGATAAACAAAGTAAGATGGGAAAATAAAAACTAAAGGGAGGAGAAACCTTCATCCTCATATGCTAAGTTTGACTCTATGTTGAAGACCATGGAGAAACTCATGGATAAACTTGCCCTTGGAACCACTCCTTTAACTCTTGCATAACATGATCCACAAATCGAAACCACGAGTTTAGGAGGCCTCAAAATTACTTCAAAGAAAAAGAAAAAACATAAATCAGCGACCCACAAGTGAGGCCTCCCTTTCTGACGGAAATTTGATTGATGAAAGAAGCTTCGGCTTCCTAAGTTTCAAGAGGATACTATCCATTGTCTAGATGAAGATATGTCTAGAATGTTTTTTACCGAAGGAACGCAGTAGGTACGGTCATGATTTGAATATAAGAGGGAGGGATAATGCGATTACCTAAAGGGTTATCAACATGCTATATTTGAGATGAAGCGATGCAATCTTAGAAACATAAATGTTCCCATCTCCCTACAAACTAAAGTTCAACCAAAGAAGGATGCTCCTAAAGTAGTTGAGCCCAAAAAATACCCACCACTTCTCACGAAGAAAATGAAAAAGTCATTTCTACATTAGAGTTTAGAGAATGAGATCTCTAAAATTAAGATTCATGTTCCCTTTGGATAAATTATCAAGGTCAATGAGAATAGAAGCAAATTTTGAACATGTTGAATTCTCAACCAAGAGCTTAGGATATCCTTAATCTACAAGAAGATCATCCTAATATCTACCTAGAACAGGGGTTGGGAGAAGAACAACATAATGAAGAGATTGCACGTCCCTTCTATGTCAACCCCTTTAATATCCGTGATATGACCTTACACAATGCCACGTTGGGTGGGATTCGAGGCTTATCATAACCTCATGCCTAAAGGAGTGATTATGGAAAGGATGGGTTGGAGATCATGAGCCATACAAAGATCTATTTTCTTTTGACTCTAAAAAAGTCCAATGCAAAGGACTAATTAAATATGTTGTTGTTGGCTTGTCACAAGTGCCTACTAGGATAGTGGTGATGGACATTGTGGTGGCTAATATTACCCCCAAGTTTGGCATGCTCTTTATCCGGATCTTGGGAAACAAAAATAAAGGTACCATGTAGATGGACATGACATATGCTACCATCCTTGTTTTTTTGAGAAAAGGTTTTATAGGGAGAGTAGGATGGCCCACATGGTAAGAAACAAGGATAAACCTCAGAATTTTCCCTGTTTATGTTGTTGGCTTAATTAGGATCATGCTATCTTCAATGAGCTAATTGATGAAGCGAAGTGAAGGGAAAACGGAAAATCAGCAGTTGAAAATCGAAGTGAAGAAAAGGCAGGAGGTTGGTGGCTTCTACACTTTGATGGATCTGCTGGAAGAGAGGGGGTTGGAGAAGCATATGGATAGGCTACTCCCTGATTAAATTAAGCTTTATTCCTTCAAACTTAAGGTTGATTGTACCAATAATATGGCTTAATATAAATCTTTGTTTTTTGGTGTATTTTAGCATCTTCAGGGTGCAAGAAGATATGAGTGTGTGGAGATTCGGAGTTGGTAATTAAACGAAGTTGAGGGACTATAACAAACTAAGGATGTGATGATGAGAGCTTACGAGAAATCCGATTTTGAAACGTTGTTGATCATAGTTAAGCGAGAGTGGTGAATCGATTTAATACATTCATGGACTTTTAAAAATTTCCTTTAAACTTATTTACACCTTCATTTCATGATAAACTTATTATATAATGAAGTAACAGTCTTAATATGTGAGCGGCGAGTATTAATTTAGATTAAATATAGAACATCAAAACATAATCATCATACACATGGACAACAGATATAAGTGGAAACCCATAAGGGATAAATACATCTTCATGTATTGCTGATGCAAATACGGCTCAACTCCCTCTCTACCTAATTTTTTGTGAGCTCCAGCCTCTCGGGGGGAGGCTACTACCTCAAATTATACAAGCTGAAACTTGAGGATGCTCCAAACTCCCATCTATTTTTTTCGAGGCTACAACTTAGTGGACATCTATCAAGCTACAACTTGAAACGGGGAAGCACCATGATCTATGTCTTTTAAGGCTACAACCCACCAAAGAGAGGCTCCTACCTCAACCGGCTCCAAGTGGACATCTATCGAGCTGCAACTTGAAATGGAAAGACCAACTCCCATGTTTATGTGACTGTGGCCTTCTGAAGCTCCTACCTCAACCAACTTCTGGCTTGGACATCTATCAAGCTACAACGATATGGAAGCACCAACTTCCTCACCCTACAATAAAATCATATGTTGATTTACTGTAGATATCGGCTATGTTTTGCTCTTCTTCTTGCTGCCCTTCAGTATTACGTCTGCTTCATATCGGCTGCGGATCTGCCTGACATCTCTATAAGTCTATTTTGTTTCTCTTCACTCTACAACACAATGTTTATTCTCTCAACAATAACATCATTTATCGAGATCACTTCATAGTTGTTTGCATTTCCATATGGACATATGAAATGAGTAGGTAAGACTCTTTGCCTTCCACCTCTCATTTCCTCATTCAACATATTCAGATGATACAACACTATATACTCATTTGATGTTAAATTGGAGTTTTTCTTTGCCTACGGAGACTTGCCTTTGCATCACAAACAATATAAAATAAATAATACATTTTACGGGTTACAATCAATTATTTTACTCGGCCCTTTCGGTTTCTTAGCTTTCTTGGCACTTGTCCTCTTACGCTTGTTGTCCTTTTGTATTTTTACTGTTTCTATGTCTCTTTAATTGTGATGTTCATAACTTCCCTTTTTTCCAGGCTAGGCCATGTTGTTGCATTGTTCTACACGAGCTCGGGTCCTTTTTCTGTTACTCCAGGCCTTTCTTTGTTAGTAATTAGGAATTTTATTTAACACCCTGTGCAACTCCATAACATGTTCATCTTGGTGAGCTTCTTCCTTAAGCAGGATGTACAGTTTATGTTCCCTATTTTTCTTTATACGAGTCTGGAATACCTTCGGTTAATCTGCTGCCTGCATTTAGCAATCAAATAGCACCTTTAAAATGCCTCCGAGTTAAACGATGAAACATCGTGCTGCACCAACAGGACACACTGTGGACGTGGAACGAGTTTTCGAGTCCCACGGTACTTGATCAATCATCTCATGCTTCCACACTTCAACTTTTGCTTTGTTTTAAATCTTATTGACTGCTGCTAAACATATTTCTTGTGATGTGATATTATATGATGTTTGTACATACCTCCCTTCCATGCGCCACAACATAACTTATCGTTCAAACATAAACCATAGTCCTAAGGTCTTATTTTGCTTATTGTAGGTGTTCTTATAGCTCTTCCAGTATTTGCCTCGCATATAGCTTACCATGTAGAATATAATGTTTAAATGAATTTGTGATGTGTGCTTGTCTTGTAGTCTTGTTATGTATCCTCATTCACATCATGGCAAACAACTTACCTTAAAGACGTAATGCTTGACACCAGCTTTGCGATTGCGCTTTTGAACTTCATTAATGTGATTGTCATGGACAGATGCTGGAATCTGGATCCTCGTTATTTTGCTTGAACACTCCAATTGGTCTTCTGTTCTTACTTACATAAACATTGCAATTCCACAGTTTGCAGTAACGCACCATTCTCCACCCGACACGTGTCCACATCTGTCGTTAATGCTAAATCTTCAATTTTAGTCAGTAAAGCCGTCTACTTGTCTTTGCAGCTCTTCTTCATATCTTCTGCCCACTACGCAGTCTATGATTAATTCTTAATACTTTGATTCTTTAATTCGATCTTTGTGATCTGTGCCTCCCTTAGAATTCTTCTCGAGTTCTGCCTTAGTAGATTTTTCTTCTTTTGCTGAGCACCACCGCTTCCTCCATCTGTTATGTTACCCAGGGCTTTGTCCCTAGGACATACAAATGTATGGCTCCTCTTGTGCTTGTTCCTTTTATTCGTTGTTCACTGCGACTTGGATTCTTGTTGCCCTCCACTTTTGTTGCTTCTCTTGCTACCATTGTTGCTTCTTTACTATCTTTGCTAGTTATTTGTTGCCTTTGTTACTTCTTTGTTGTATTACATGCCTCAGCTATGCTGCCAACAGTGAGCTAGTACCTTTCATTTTCCTTTGGTGCCTTTGTTACACTTTATTTGATAGTCTAATCTTGCTCCTTGCCCCACTCTTCCAGGCATCTCTGCCTCTCTTTCTCAGTTTACAAAATACAACGCACTGCAGTCTTCTCACTTTTCATGTCTGCTCCAGTTCTTCTCTTATTTTCTTAATGATGGTTCAGGTGTTCCTCACTGTCTTACCATCAATGACATCTTCCAACAGTCTCCACTTTTGTTAGTGGCAGCACATCCCTGGCTGCTAAATGCCTCCTCAAGACTTCCTCCCCACTGGTGAAAGTGTCTTGTCCTTCTTCTCTAACTCTTTTGGAGGAATCTTCTTCTTCTTTCTTTTATGTGTCCCAAAATAAGGATTTTCCCCATATTAGAGATATACGGAATGTCCAAATGTGAACTTCATAAAATCATGAGCATGGCTATGTATGTACCATTCATTAGGATATCGAAAAAATTATGAGAAAAATTAAAGAACACTCCAAACAGTATGGCTATATCATCCTTCCCCAGTGAGAGTAACATCTAGGCATCTGGATTTCTGAGAAAATAATGCTATACACCTTGAGAATGGGACTTGTATCCATAAATATATACAACTCTTGTTGAATTAGATGTGAAAAAATCCTCTAGCCAACATAAACGGATCTCCCAAAACATTCTGACTCAATGACCCAAACCCCGCCTTTAACTCATGCGAACGGAATGCTTAAAAACGTATTTTATTAGGGGTTTGCTGCGAGCATGTGACATAATATATCTAGAGTAGGCATCATGGCGAAAAAGTGGGTCCCTCCCTCTTTTATCAAAATGGACGACCGACGAGGGTTTCATGAGAGACAAATACATACAGGCGAGATCTCGGTCAAGGATTGAAAAATGTGGATTTATACTACGACGCGAATAAACATGACTAAAATGTGCAAATGAAGAAAATGTTGAATTATAGAACTCGGGAGAAGGTTGTGCCTTTCTCCAAGGAGACGAAGCTTTCAGCGGGGACCAAACACACTCTTCAGCCACTGGAGAAATGACATGAGTTCTTAGTCAGCTGTAGGCAGATGCAGGCTGATTTGACACATTTGAGATGTGATAATCACTGGAATCTCTGTCTGGATGTGTGAGGTCAGGGGCTCCCTCACCTCCCAAAATATAGCCTGCAGGAGGCGGGTATTTGCAGTCTCTGCTGCGACTGCAACACAGCCACCTACTACGGGAATAACAACATGTGGCTGAAGGAGGGTGCTTGGCCACAGGCAGCACCCGGGATGCAGAAGTGGAAAACCAGAGCTGCTCAAGAGATCACTATTTGATTCTAAGGAATCCCTAGCGGGGAATGCCTTGTGCCAAAATAACCTTTAAACTCACTCAACAACAGAGGCACAAATAATTAATGACTAAAAAACAAATAATCCATAAATATATTTAAAATTCTTCTATCTTCCTCCTTATAAGATTTGTGAGCCTCCTCACATGGATGCCTATTGGGGTTTCCAACATATTGAATACTAACTTACAAAATTCTTCTCTTCCTCCTTATAATATTTGTAGACCTCCTCACCTTGGGTCCTCTTCAAGTTTAACCTGTGTGAATCTTTCCCTCCAGCGTGCTGGCTCTAGTGCCCTCATACGCATTGTTGGCTTGGTCAACACGGCCTTGAATCAACATAATTCTTTTCCTATTCTGCACTGAGAGCTGAAAAAAATCAAACCCACTAGGTCATCCCTTTCCACACAAGAGGACACATGATAATACAAAAATAAGTATGGGCTCACCACTGACTGCCACCTACCAAGGTAAAAAACAAATTTAATATTCCCCATTACATGTGAGCTAATTTTAGAATATTAGATTTCCTCCCACTTCAAATGTTACTTATCTATAAACATGCAAGGACAAGCAGGAAAATCTCTCTCACTGTCTATATTCTCTTATGATAGAGCTCCCAAAGAATAAGATGTTGTCTCAACGTTTAATCTCATTACCTCCCTCTGACAACAAATCTTGTTTAATTTACATCTGATAACTATCATCTATGAAAAAGTAACATATAAGGAATAAATATGTTGTCCCAAGGTCTCTCTGGGGCACATGAGTGTGGAAATCGCCGTCCTCATCCCCAGTGACCTCACCCTACGCTATCATCCATATGAAATGGTCACCCTCAACATGAAACTCATGAAGAATCTATCACTGGCTCACAAGAGTGTGAGTCTGTTGAATAACTGAACATGATAGCAAGGTTCTATCACAACACAATATCCTCTCATAAAATGGTATACGAAATTTGTACTAATCCATTTGTATGATTACCCTCAAGCAGCAGAAAATTACAGTAATATCCAGAGCCACTTCTCTAAGAATATGACCCATGCCAACCAAACAAACACCATACAAGATGAATGGCATATCATCTGTGGCATCCAGTGATCAGAGAAAATGGTGAAGGTTATGTTCTAGTTTTGGATGATACATATGTTTAGTCTCTTTGGTGGATACAACGATAGGTTCCTTTCAACTGCTGATTTCGTGCATCAATATGCAGTTGTCCTCCAGAAAATTTTCAACTATGCATATTTAGCTCATCTACTATGAATTAGTAAGAAGCAACATATCCGATGTATACAATCATAAACACTTTTTTAGAATGGGTATACCAGAATGAGTATGTATTCAACAATGGCCCTAAGAGCATATGAGACCAAAACCATATGCTCTCTAGGTAGACATGCATTGTTCATATGTGGTGAGAAGATACAAATAAATAATTAATAATCGAGTGCATAAATGCATTCTTACCATACATAAGGAGTAGGTTGACGGTGGGGTCCATGAATGAATCTATGTGAAATCTCTCAACAAAATGCAGAAGAAGGGACACATCCTCTCCTTGGAATACTCCTCAATAAGAACATCTGTGATAGCGATGTAGGCCTTAGTAATAAGGCTCCATGACTCCTCCCTTTGACATTCCATATGCCAAATATCACCATCATCACTGCTGTGAAGAATCTCCTTCCTACACGGAAGTCTCCTTGATCCTCAAAGTGAAGATGCAACCTTGCACACAGAATGTAATTTCCCGTATCTTTAAAAATTTCATGAAAAGTAGGGGAAAAATTATGCCCATACTCTCCAGAGTGCAACCACAGCAACAAAAACTCTTGTTGCTTATCTATCCTCTCTCACCACAAACATAAGTGAGATCAAGTGGTTCATCACTGTGATGCCCCCATACACAAAATTTTTTGTTGTTCTATCATATGGGTTCCATGCTGTACCTCCATCCACCACATACCTCTAACAAGGGGTACAGTCCAGAATATTGACTCTCTGAAGTGACAGCAGCTTTGGCTATTGCTGCCCCATGTCATAAATGCCAGTGGCTCACCAACTCTTGCTCTCCATCCACCTCCATTCGTCCAAATGTGGATGCTCCCCATCTCATTCTCTCCTTTGGTATCTTCCCAATGAAGACTACCAATCTCCCAAAATAGATTCCTCCCCTTATACACCTCATGGGAAGTTGAGATGTAACCCCTTGGATATCCCCTAAAGAATATCTCTTGTCAATCAATCTCTTGAATCCAAAAGAATCCAAGTGTGTGAAGGCCAACACCGCCTGTAAATTGGCACAACAGCATCACATCTGCATTCCCAGCTCTTGCCTAACTGTGTCTTTGCCTTTGTCAATAGGGGTGCAATGAGATGAATATTCATCCCTCTGGGACACAACGCAATGTGAGCTTGTTATACTGCAGAAATCTGTTTTGATCCTTGACCATGTAGAGATAAATTTCTGAGTTTTTCCATAAGATTTTTGAAATGATGAGTAATCACATGCATACCTTGGTGAGTCTTGGGAACCTCTTTTGAACTGGAAGGTTCCTCTCTTCAATTTGTTGGCTAATCCAACTCTTGCTACGAATGTTTGCCCTCCATGATTGTGATAGCGATGATACAGACTCTCAGTGGAGAAGAAATCCTCCTTCTTTGATATTCTATGAAATCTCCTGGACTAACTAATGAACAATCATCAAAATTAGATATTCTTGCATGACTTTTATGGTTGATCCTGAAAACTTTTCCTCAGTACGTGCTTTGGAATCTCATAACCTCTTTTTTCCCTCTTTTGGATGTAGTAGGAAAAATGCTTCTAGTTCATCTTCAAATCTTTGTTGCACACTTGAGTGATCCATCAAATGTAGACAAAATATGTTGCCTATTATAATTTCTCTTTCTGTGGTCTTCTTTCTTCTCTCGAGTTGGATAAACTAAAGGAAAATCTAGGGTCTCCTACAAGCCCTGGGTTGGCACTGTATTCTACCAAACACCCATAGGATCTCATTTTCTAAGTGGTGATACTCTCTCCACTTCCTCTGCTGAGAACCAAAAGTGCACGGGTCTTCTTCTTCCTCTTGAAACAACACTTGGGGTCTCCTTTCTTTCTGTTTGAAACCCTCTTGAGTTTATTGCATCTTTCTTCTTTTCTCTTCGTTGAAAGGTAGCATTGAGAGTAATATCTTTATGTTTTTCTCTTCTTCTTGACATCTTGATTGGATCTAAAATCCTTGGTGAGAGCCAAGATAGCAGCTCACGATACCACATAATATCCCAAAATAGGGATTTTCTACCTGTTAGAATATCTAGAATATTTGGAAAATGTGAACTTCAACCAATCATGAGCATGGCTATGTAGATCATATCATTAGATGTCCAAAGAACATTTCTGAGGATAGAAAGAACCCTGGGCAGTATATGGCCTATGTATATGCCCAAGTGGGAAATGTAGCAATATAGAGGACTCTTAATAGTTTGTCTTCATAAAAAATAAACTATACATATGAGGAATGGGACTTGGATCCCTTGAGTATCCATATACAACTACGCAGAGTACAGTGAAACAATAACTGCCAGCCTAACATAACGGAATCTCTGAGTCAATCTTGACTGATAAACCCAAACCCATAGCTAACTCGCAAAAGAGAAAGAGTGAAGCAAGAGGCATCATTAGTTTAACAGGGTTTTATCTGCAATGAAAAATGATAACAGCCTGAATCTGAGTATGAGCATCCATAAAGTTGAAAAAATGGAATCCTCCCTCTGCAAAAATAAAGTCAGCAAAAGCCAGTTCAACGAGAATAAATATAGAAAGTGAATACACATGTTGGAGATCTGAAAAATACGGATTTTCCTATTCATACAATAAATATCTTTGAAATGTACAAATGATGAAAGAATGGTAAGGCTTTGGGGAGAAGGGTTAGCTGTTTTCCAAAGAAACAGCTCACAAGCAAGGATTTAAACACACTCTACACGACACTCACAGAAAATAAATCCACAGTTTCTTGGTAAGTGTGTTGTAATGGGATGGGAACTGATTTTTCCCTTGAATATAAAATATATACAGGAATCTCTGTAGATCTTGTAAAACAAAGGGGCTCCCTCCTGCGAAAGATAGCTTAGGAGCTGGTGTTTAGTAAGTCTCACTGCCCAACACCACTGCCTTCTGTACCCTACTAGAATAACATTGTGGCTAAAGGAGGATGCTTGGACACAAGCCTAGATGTGGGAGACTGAAGAACAAAACTCCTCCAAGAGATCACTCAATGAAGGAGAATGAATCCCTAAGCATGAATGCCTTGTTAGAAGCAGTACCATATACTCACCAACACGGCAGAGCGCAAATAGTCCATGACCAAAATCGTAGCTACACATAAGTCTCCACTGTCATTTGTCCATGTGCAATCCCTCGTCCCCACACATTGGGGGCTAACCAATGTGTGTGCAGGCAATGAAATGCTGCGAAAACACCTTCACAACATCCTCATACATAAGATAAATATTCTCTTGAAAAAATTTACTTTGAAAAACCTAAAAATAGATATTTTGCTTGGTGCAATAGTCATTCATTACTGGCAATGGAGATCTACACAAGAAGAGCCGCTATTTGGTGCTTTGTCTGTGTATTTCACTCACACCAAACTTTACAATATAAAGAATGTTTTTTAAAAATATATAGCGGTTGCAATTTCTAACAAACTCCAGAATTAAACTATGAAAATAAATTGATGGTTTGACTTAGGATCTCCATGTATAGAAAGTAATTTCACCTCTCATGGAACCTTCCTAAGAGATAGGACCTATCCCGGTCACTAGGGATCCCAACTTCCCTTCCTCCATTGTAAAAACTTGCCTCCTACATTTGCAAGCTAGCTTCAAGCACCAGCAGAAGAAAATTATGGTGACAACTATTAGGAGTAAGGTCAAGAAATCCGTGGAGAGAGAGAGCTTTGTCTAAGATTCACAAACCCAGGCTTTGCGGGAGACGCTGCATTGCAAGCCCACCAGAAGGAAAGAATCTGTAGCGTTAGAGCATTTGAGCAAATATCCCTTTGTCATCTTTGTAGCGACTCGATTTTTTTGGTCCCATTCGTGTGTTTATTCTTTTATGAAATGCAATAAATTATATCCTCTACGTGATATATAGTTACATGCTTTAAGTATTACGTTGTAACATAGTCATTCTCATATGTATACGGTGTCTAGACGGAGCAAACGAGAAGGATATGATGTCATGACCAAGGGCGAAGGCACATGGCCAAAACAACAATAACAGTTGGTGGGCTACTTATCACAATATTTGTCTTTCTTGCTAGGGCAACGTCATTGCGTGATTTGATTGTTGCTAGACCCACTCTAGGGCTGGTGGGTCAGCCTCTGTCTGGGAGATTTACCACCTCAACGATTTTGGCGACTCCAGGGATCGGTGAGAGTTGGTCCTTCTTCCTTTTGATTGTTTGCTGATTTTGATTGAGGTTATTTGCTCTTCTAGTTCACCTTCCTTGGTGTTAAACCCCTATTCAGCAGGAGAAGACCGGATCCGGTCTATGTTTGTCCATTTTCATCTTTTTCTAGGGTAAAATTGATTCGCGTAGTTTTTCCCCCAGCCAGGTACGTGCCATTGCCATGCTGGTTGCTAGTTAGGCCCCTGCGCCAATGCCTTTTGGCGTAGATTACAATAAAACAAAGTCATGGCTCTTGCTTGGTGTTAGGGTCTTCTTGCTTTTAGGCTCTACGAGCTTAGAGTTTTGGTCTTGGTATCATTTTCCTGATTAGATTGAATGCCTTGAAGTCATTTTTGTGTTTTTGTCCTTTTTCCTCACAGTTTCTTTTCCCTCTCCCTTTGATTTCATTTAGCCTAAGGCTAAATTTCTCAGGTGTATTGGGCCTCAGTAGGAAGTTTGGGTCCCTTCTTTCCCGGTCTATTTCATTTTTTCTTCTTTTCATTCATCTTGCGTTCCATTGAATATTGTATTATTGATGAATTTATTAGCCTTTCTTTCGTTCGATTTCTACACTTTGTGTTACTCTAGCCTAGGTCTTATGGTTTTGTTTGATCTCTTCAAGATTCTTTGCCAGCTTTGAGGATTTTGTCATGAGTTTAGGTCTTGATTGTGTGCGTTTGGATTTAGTAGTTTCATTTCTTTTGACTCTCTCTTTATGTTCTAGAATGGTGTTTCCAATAATTTTTCCCATTCATTGGTCATTTTCTTCAATATGTTGAAAAATACAAAAGCAAGGAATATTTGCATATGGATTGGCATAGTGAAAATTGAAAGCTCTTTTTCATTACTAGTGTCTTCTATTTGTAGAGAGAAGTTTTCTAGTTTCATTAAACTTGCATTAGGCTTGATGGTGGATGTTTTTGTGTGTTCATTGCATACATTTGAAAGCTCTCTCAACTCTCCGTAGATAACCATTACATTCAGAAATAATTATTTTAATGGCATATAGTTTTGCATTTAGAGGTTTTATGAGGATCCAACATTCGATAGACTTTTAATTAAACGTAAATTGAAGATCAACTTTAAAATTTACGAATTAACCTAAGGCAACATTGAAACATTAATGGAATATCTAGTAGTCTAAAGGTAGAGACGATATTCTGCATCTTTAATCGCATTATGTTTTCATGTATGTATACGGAACAATGCTAGTACGGTTTTGTGCTCCCCGTGCCGTCGCGCCCTGTATAAGGGGAGACCCTCCTTTATACGCAGGAAGCCGTGTCTGCCTTTTAGTGATACCGGCCGGACACATAACATTGAGGAAATTACTACCTGTCAGTCCTTGGTTGATTTGTTTTTCTTTTTTCCAAGATATGCTGTTAGTTCCGGAAGTATTTGAGTACACCCATCTACACGGATTACCAAAGTAGTCATTTTGATCTTTCTTGACTCCTTAAACTTGAAAAAAAGATCGTAAGCGCTTGTCCTTTCAAACATTTCAGAAGTAGAGGAAGTGATAGGAGTCATCTTTTACTTGTTTCTAGACTCTTAAAACACTTCAAACAATAAAATTTCCGGTTTCAATGTGGTAAAATTAATCACCTACGATCACCCACCCATTTAGAGATTGATTTTTCTTTGTTTTTATTTGCCTTGGTTTTTGCACCGTGCGTTTTTGTTTTTTGATCTCTTCTCTTTTTGCTATGTTCTCACGGTGGTGGAACCATCGGTTTTCTCTTGGTGGTCCTTCAAAAAAGATTCTGTGAGAGGTCTCCCATCCCTCTGCGATGTGCTTGTCGTATATACGAGGTTCCCGGCGGCCAGGTTATCTGCGAACTTCCCTTTGGAGGACCGGTTGACTTCAGTGGCCTTGTCCAACCCATAGTTTGGTTTGGGTAGGGGAGACACTTCCCTCTCATCTTACATCGGGATCACCCTTTTTTCCTTGTTGTCCTCTCGCCCCCATCTGTCTTTTGGGAGTACGGCGGGGGTCAGATATGGACTCATCCGGTCCTTTACTCACAGAAATTCACTATGCAGTGAAGAATATCGACTTTTTCTTGGGAACGTCCACACAGACCTTCGACATGTCTTCTGCCTTCCCTGGTCCAACGCTCCCCAGTGGATATAGCTCTTTGGGCCAGGTCATGGCTGCATAACACTCTACAGAATGTAAATACCTCCACCAAATCACAGCTATTCCCTCATTAGGGATGTCGCATCGGCTCCCTCTCATGACATCTCCTTTTCGTCACATTAGCACACAATGAACCCTACGTACGTGCACATTTGCGTCTACCCCCATTGTCACTGCTTAGTCATGGTCTATATTGAGTTCCTGAAAACATTTATGTAAAAACATGAAATTAAAGAGAATTTTTCTCTGAGGAGTATCGATTGTCTTTGCATAGCCACCTCCAACTCCGAGGTTGGTTAGTCCTCTGAAGACCTTAGCTCGTCCTTAATTTTCCAGTATGGGTGGATGGTGCCTCGATTCCAGTAACATATAAATAGGTATTGACGGGGGCAACCCCCTTGGTTACTCTGCCATCACCAGGGCTTATCTTCTCTTCAACGGTTTTCTATCTACCTGGGCAGGCCGCCTTCTAATCTAACAAAGGGAAACCTACAGGGGACAACGTTTGTTTATGGATATTCTTCGGCCCCACAAGATGGCTACCTGCATTTTTTGAGGTCATTAACTATTATCATTAGATGAACCCAAACCATACTATGAATGATTTACCTAAGTAATTGCTTTCCTCATCAGCAAAATAACATTTGTCTATATTTCTTTGGTCATATTTAACCCAAAAACAAGGAAATTAATTAAATAAATCATTATTTATTTAGGTATTTCCTAAGTAAGTTATTTAAATCATTATTTAAATAATATTCCTAGTTAAATTTGACTAAATCATTTTTAAATAATTAAATAAATCATTATTTATTTAATTATATTCCCACCATATCCCTAAAATAATAAATAAATCATTTATTTATTTATTGTTTATAAATAAAGGAATTGACCCAAGTCAAAATACCTTTTTCCCTCATAAATATAATAAAATCTTCCTACTACAAGGGTGGTTCTAGAATTTGATTAATAATATTTTATTCATGCACCAAGTTCTAGATAACCCTAATATTTTGTTATAAATAGGAAGGTTTTCACATTCATTAGTGACCTCCATTGCCTTAGATCACTCTAGATCTACTCTTAGTCACCATTTTTCCATTTTTGCTTTGTGAGCTCCATTGAGTTCTCCCATTTATCAGGTTTTCCTATTAAGAGAAAGGAATTTTAGATACGAGCTCTTTGAGAGTTTCAAGAATCCATCCCATTGAGGAACTGGAAAAATTGTTTTCCTCTCGTGTGCCCCATTCTTTAATATAATATAAAATTCTTTTTAAATACATTGTTCTTGTCTTGTCTATTGGATGCATGGAGCCATATTATATTTTATCTCGCTAATGTCTTTTGTGCTTAGATCCGGATTTGTGCAAACTGAAGATATTTTGGTGTACTCATAATCAATGTTAGGCTATTTGTTATGCGTAGCTAAAGTGATCTTTTACGACGAAAGATTCATACTAACAATTGGGCGTACCCACACTGGTTTTCTTTTATAATTACTGTCGTTTCATATATTCCCGCATATCCACTGCTTGCACTCCAAGGGTTTCTCTTCCATTTTCTATTTTTCCCTCTTTTTATGGTGCTTTCCACCTCTAAAACCCTCAAACAAATAAATTTTTAACCTCCGTGTGTTTCCTACTTTGCCACAGGGTGACAGTATACTCACCAGAACAGACGACAACTTTTCCAACTCCCACACCAGAGTTGATCCGTGTGTCGCACTCTTATTAGCCCAAAATGTGCGACCCGGCTTTGAGTTCGCACTTTCTGCCCTAGATCCGTGTCCCCATGTAAAACAGTCGAACCTCGCGACCCGCACTTTTTCTCAATTTTCCCGTAAATTTTTATGGGGTTTGTCCGAAGCTTCGTCGTAGTCGGGCATCCCCCGTTCGCCCGCTAGACCTCGTTTCTGACCGTTTCACCAAATAAGTGGAATCTTGCCCCGTAGGGCTCCTAGTACCTCCACTTTGGGGTGTGAGGATATTTTGGTTGTTTTAGAAGTTTGAATTCCCAGGGTTTCAGCCTTTTGTTTCCGTATTTGATACCTTCATTTTCGTATCCCTTCGATCACTTTTCCTTTCAAAACACCTCATATATTTTTGTTTGGGTTCATTTTGTTACCTCTGTCCCTTCTACCTTAGCCATCCTCTTTTTCTGTTAAAGAATCCCGTCTTCCGCTTTCGTCAGTTATTATCCGCACTCTTTTCACCGCATTTCTCCTTGATCCTCGTCCCTCCCGACCTTAGATCTATTGGCATTCTTTTTAGCGTGCTTTGATTAGATTTTTCTCCTCTTTATGTAGACGCAGGTTTTGAGAGACTGCGTCTTCTTGGGTTAGATTGATGCATTGTTAGTTGTTAATTTTATGTTCTTTCGCCTTATTTATCGGAGATTTATTTGTTGTTACACTTTTTCTTTTACTCTCAAAACGTCCGGGTTTAAAGAATTAAAATTAACGCACGCCACACACCCTACTCCTAAGTGAAGAAGCATTCTGTTAGGCACCGCCTGTAAAGACTTTAAAATAAATTGAAACTCTACCTCTCCGCCCTTGTTTCGACATTGACCTCTACTTGATCTTTGGCACTTCCTCACCTTTTGTCGATTTTTCTTCCCATCATCATTGTGCCTCCAGGTATTTATCCCGGAGACTTCTTAGCCTTTCACCTCGCTCGGCTGGTCGACTTGCTCCTTCCCGTCGTCGTCGAGTTAGTCCTCCCCCGAGTTCGCACTCACTCCTCTTCTCGATTCTTTGGTTTCTTCCCTTACTTCTAGTTCTTCCCCTGCTAATTTCTTCACCATGTCTAGTGTACCCAACGCTAGTGGCAACTCAGCCCTACGTCGGGAATGTTACTAGCGGAATCGCCCAGAACTACCTCACTACCCCTGCTCCCCCGGCGGCGGTGCCCTTGGGCCTCCCCGACTAATAGTTGATCAATGATCCCACTGCCACGATGTTGCTGGGCCTACTATGCCAACCAAGCCCTCCAGACCCAAGTTTGAAGGCCTTGCCAGAGAAGATCCCTCCAACCGACATCCGATCTTTCCACATGTGGTGTCATCCCATTCAGAGTCATTGATGATCTCATCCGTCTTAGATTGTTCCAACGCACGCTACAGAAAGCTTCTAAGTGGTATGCCGATCAACCCATTTCCTCTCATACCACCTTTGCAACTCTTGCCGTGGCGTTTATCTTACTTCTCCATCTTCCCCTTCGTTATGACACCGGCATCGAACTTTTAACCTCTTTTCGTCAATCTTCTAACAGCCACCCACCTATCCGATCATGTCCAAGGATGGCAGAGAAGAAAGAGCCGTGCTATAACTTCTACCTTCGAAGACCTAGGCCCGCTGACTGTCTGGTCTCACCGCCTATCAGGAAATATGCTGTGATCGCATTTTCCTCAAACCAGTGAATCCGCCGGCGTTAAAATATGACTCGATCTAGTGCTCAAACAAGAAGGCTTTATATTGTTCTACTCCGATCTCCCCAGACCCGGTAATGCCCCGCACCGGGCACCTCCACCATCGACAAGACGTTGGAGCGATCTCCAATCCATCCGCTCAACCTCCCATGAGCTATGGTTTTCCCTGGGAGGGGGCACCACTTCCCCGCACTCCTCCCCCTCTCGTAGTGCACGCATCCAGATCCCGCATGCTTCCTTCGCCCAACCCCTATTTACCACACCGTTACCCAACCTCATTATCATCCATCTGCGGGAACAGTGTTCAACTCTTGGGCCATAGCACCCCGCTCCCTTGTCTCTCAACCCCCACAACAAGAACCCACCACTCCTCAGTGGGCAGGTGTATGCACAATAGAGCGCAACCAATCCTTGCTCAAGAATATTTCTATAAGGCACCAACCACCCAGACTGTAATCACTCAACCTCCTACATCCGGCACTCCTCTCGTTTACCGCATCCTCATGTGATGAACTCTCACCAACCCATAACCACCGACTCCAACTACAGCACTCATTCCCATCCGTACCCCCAACCTCCGCTTCGATCTATCCCAAAGAAAAGCTCTCCACGCACCGCCTGGGCATTGTAGATCCGGCGCACACTCAACCACTGCCGCGGAGGTCACCGCCGAGTCTCCTCCTCTTCCCGCTTCTCGTAGATTTCCAAATCTCATTCAAAATCTGGAATGCTAACCCTTCTCTGCATCATTGATGAGGGGGCATCCACCGTGTGATGTCCGTTTCGATTTGGAAACAACTCGGATCTCCCGAGTTCGCCTTCCATGATCACTCTTCGAGCGTGGCGGCCACGCTCCCACTCCATTGGCCTTTTCCGTAATTGTCCCATCACTCTTGCGGGCAAGACCGTTTGCGTTGACGTTGAAGTCATCGACGCCTTTATTTATAACATTCTTTTGGGTGAAGGCAGCGACACCTATGCCATGTCTCCGGGCCGTAAAATCCGTAGTCCACCACAAGATGTTTTTCCATCACAATGGAAAGATAGTCACCATCAACCAGCTGATGACCATGGAGCCGGTACCCCATTCCCCGAGTCAACCTCTCTTCGTAACCAATAAACAAACGATGATTCTTTTACCGTTGTTTCCTCGCCGGCTTCACAAATACTCCTCCTTGCTTTGGAACCTTCGGTCTTCCTCCTCCTCCTATCTCTCGATCCCAACTTAGCGAATGTTTGCATGATGCAATCGTCTCGTGCTAACCTTAAACAACCTCCTTCACGAGGTCAACAACCTCAACCTCACTTACAAAACCCGGCCCTAACCCTTCGCCTACTCAAACCTCTTTCAGCTCGGATCTTCCCATCTAGCTAGTATCATGAGCTCACCTTCCTCTGGAATGGTTACTCCAAGCCTTAGCCATTTAGAGCCGTCCTACCGGCCACTACCCTCCGGTCGTATACCGTTCCTAGCTCCCCCCACTAGGAGTGTACACAAGATTTGTCATGGCCACCCTCTCTTCTAACCCGACACTTGGGATTCCCGTCTCGGGTACCTGATCCTCCACTCGCAACCCTTCCCGGACAACCCAAACATTACCTCATGGACTCAGCTCAACCGGTCCCCATCACTTCTCCCCCGCCGCACAAGTGTCTCTACCACCTCAATAAAGGAACCACCTCCCCGTTACGACCGCTTCAGCAAGAAGGGCAAAGCTCACAAGGGGGCATCAAAGGCCAAGGTTGCCCCGACAAAACCCCGCCCTTCTCGGCCTCCAAAGCATACCATCCAAAGGTGATTTGTGTGATGCTGCCGCCGCCCACCCATACCGTCCCGAATTGCCTCTGGCCCCAAGCCCATGGTTAATGTCGCGCTCCCTAAGTCCATGGTCCCAAGCCTCTCGGCTCCTTCGGCGCGACCGCTGCGTCAGAACTCCCAAGACTATTCACACCAACCACCCCCGTGACTATGTGATCTCCATGGCCACACACACCTCTCGTCCCCACCTCGAGGAATCCACACCAGCCCCCACGAAGGTCCACCAATTCGAGGCCAACACAACGATTCCACCTCTCCTCTACTTGCACGTTTTGCTTTGACAAGTACCGTACATGATCGCTCCCATTGACATCTCTCCTTATGTCAAGATGACGAAGCCTTCATCCACCATTTACTACCTATCATCATCCATGAGACCCCTGTGAACATTCCCTATGAATCCTCCCCTATTCTTTCACTTGACCTTCCTTCAACGATCACCCCGGGGCTCATGACCGGAGATCCCTTATCCGCTACTCTTCCGTCACCCCTTGTGACGATGCACATGTGAACCTCTCTCATGATGATGAGTCAGCATGACCGCGTCCGGTGGTCTTTCTTCCACGCTCACCCCACATCCTATCACGATGATGACATTATGGAAGGAATCATTCTCTCGACTTTCTCTATTCCCCTTACATCGGAACCATAAATTCAACCACACACTCAGGCCATATCGCAACCCAATGTTTGGGTAAGGGGGCACCCATATTTATATAATCAGAGGGGTACCCCACAACCCCAGAGTCTCACCACTTCGTATCACTCTTGGGATGATACCTCTTGTCATTCCCTCATTTTACATCAACAACCCATTCTAGACATTGTTATTAACCAACCTATAGGTTTTCTAGAGAGCATCACCATTATCTCCAAATCCTCTCTTTGGGATAGTGACACCAAATATGCCAACCCTAAAACTTAAAGTCCATTTGATTCATATATGCAAGACTAACAAGAGATTGGTAAATCCTCCATTTCCCTTCTCAAATCGTATAACCATAATGGAAACAAAACTTGGTTATCATTAAATGTGTTTATAGTCCCCTTTTTCTCAATACATTTTGGCATGACCACAACATGCTTGGGGCACCTTGCCCTCAACCATACAAATCCCGCATCTTAGCCAAAAACAGCACCGAAACCCCTTTCTCTAACAAATGTGACTTCTTCTGTGTGACATATCTTGGGATGTGTCGTCGTTTTCTCGCCTAGTACCTACTACCTAGGTCGCAAAACGTACCCCAAAAAGTGCGACTCCAGCCCGTTCATGAGCCTGCACTGCTACTTTTCGCCATTTGACACTTCACCAGGACACATTTTTTTCCAAGAAGGGTCTCTTTACCTCTTCTCAAAATCGACTTTTCAATGGCAACACTTATACTTGGGGCAAGGCACCATTTTGACTCCTTACTTGCTTTCGTTCGTGTTGATTTTCGTCATGAGCTACCTTATCGTACTCATACTTTATGGTCCCCCATTGGACCTTTAATATGAGTAAGACCATCTTTAGTCGCCTTGTTTAGAGCATCCGAGTTGAGTCCTCATCCGTCATGGAGTCTATCTTGAGTCCCTTTGTATCCCACTATAGCCTTCCCATTCTTCATTGCTTGGTCCCCTTCGTGTTGCACATTATGGCCTTCGTGGCATCATTTGTCACCATCTCTGATATTGTGTCACCATCGTCAAGCCATTCATGCCCCCTTATCCTCTAACAAGGGAAGTCATCCAACCGCTCCTCCGTATCCCTCATTCCATCATCATTAGTGTCATTCCGTTCATCACTCTACTATTTTCCCTTGTGCCTTAGTTGTCTCATTGCCTCACCTATGGCGACCTACTGTCGACACTACCATTTACTCTAGCTCAAGTCTAGGGGGCAAATGTACCTTGGTTCGAGCTCTTCTCCACATGATCATGACATATACACTTGATGGTCCAATGATGCAGCTCGCAACTATTGGTGATTCATGGCCGTGTGTAAGATGTCTCAACCCTCATGAGGGGGAAGTGTCTGTGTAGCCCCCCACATGCCCGGATGACTTCTTCATTTCTCGCCTTGATGCAGCTCTCCCTCTCATTTGATGATATCGTCTCAATCCACTTGGTGCCGCCTTCGATTTGCATGTATCGCCGTATTTTATGTAGCCCTTCCCCATGTGTAGGGGGCATTTGGGTGTATTTGTATCTCATGTACTAAAATATTCTTGTATAAGTCTTCGACGATTATTCCGTGTCGCATGTATGTGAGATTCATCATTTTATTTATTTGGCTCATGTTTTAGCTGCCACATGCTTCCTTATTGGAGTTCCGTGGTTTTCCGGGCGCCATTCTTTGTACTTTTGTCTCGCCGGGAATAGGTATGCCTCCTCTGCCGCCTTTAACACTAGTACCACTTCATCAACTAGAGACTTGTTGCACCGTAAGTCTCGCTTCCTCGTATTCAGGTCTCGAGAACATTGCTCACTCTTGCACTTTCTCTCACTCCTCTTGATGCCTAGTGATTGAGTTCTTATAACATACTTTGGCCATACGATTTGCTCCTAACACTCGTACATTAGGGGTAACTGCTACACCATTTTTTTGGTCATCTAACCTATTATCATTAGATGAACCCAAGTACAATTATAAGAATTAATTCTTATCCCTAAGTAAAATTGCTTTCACCATGTAAAATAACATTTGTCTATATTTCTCCTAGTCATATTTAACCAAAAACAAGGAAATTAATTAAATAAATCATTATTTATTTAATTATTTCCTAGGAAGCTATTATTTAAATCATATTTAAATAATAATTTCACAATTTGATCAATTATTTTTAAATAATTAAATAAATCATTATTTATTTAATTATATTCCCACCATCTCCTAAAATAATAAAGAATCATTTATTTATTTATTGTTTATAAATAAAGGAATTGGACCCAAGTCAAAAGACCTTTTCCCTCCAACAAATATAATAAAAAATATTCCTAAAGTGTGGTTCTAGAATTTATTAATAATATTTTATTCATGCACCAAGTTCTAGATAACCCTAATATTTTGTTATAAATAGGAAGGTTTTCCCATTCATTAGTCACTCTGCATTTAATAGACTACCAGATCTACTCTGGTCACCATTTTTCCATTTTTTCTTTGTGATCTCCCATTGAGTTCTCTCCGTTTTTTGTCCTGCTTTCCACACCGATAAGAGAGAGGAATTTTAGATCTCAAACACCGAGGACTTTCAAGCATACCTAGATCATTAGTGAGAACCGGAAAACACCTTCTTGTTTTCCCTCTCAGCCTCATTCTTTAATATACATAGAAAATTTTTTAAATACATTGTTCTTGTCTTGTTTATTGGATGCATGGAGCCATATTATATTTTATCTCGCTAATGTCTTTGTGCTTAGATCTGACGGTTTTAAAGATATTTTTGCAAACATAATCAATGTTAGGGCTATTTTATGCGTAGCTAAAGTGATCTTTTACAACGAAAGATTCATACTAACAAGGAGTAAACCTTCCTGTGGAAAACTTACCAAACCCAAGTTATCTATACAACCCGCAAGGACAACCCTTACAAGGACAACCTTTCGGGCCAATGTGGGATCGTTTTATGGCCCGCAAGGGCAGTCTTGCTGGGACCCCAAGGTCAACCTTCGCAACCTCACCCTTTTGAATTGTAACCAGTGGCAACTCAAGGGACTGAAGTAGGCAAATCTGTAGTATCAACTGACCACCAACCTCAACAACCCCATTTTTCAATTGGTCAAAATGTTGTACTGCCTAGGGCCATATTATAGTCCTAATGCTATGCCGTGCTTAAGGTCACACAACTCCGGTCTCTCTCCTACCATCAAAATAACCCCGCTCGCCAGTAACCTCGGGTGTCCTTCATCAACTCAATAACCTCATTAACCGTAACAACCTCGTTCCCAAATTGTGTCAACCTATTAAACCAGCAGGCAACCTACATAGCCGTGTCAACAACAACCAGACAACCTCGCACAACTCAAGGAATCCCCGCTTAGCAGCCTGATCTATTCTATGCCACAATTATATCCACCAAGGCGCCCGAATTATTAGACTCAAGAGGGGGTCCCACTCATCAGCCAGCCCCGTTCGACCCCAAGGTGACTATTACCTTCAAGGTCGGGCCTCCCGACCGTTGGCAACCTCCATGCCTGTCTCCGCTCTACCTTCAACAACTAAGTTATACTTGCATCGGTAGGAATTCATATATTGCTCAAATGGAGCCCATGTATAATCATAATCAATACCCCGAAGTTATCAACCCCCGTATCCCGGTTTTCACCACCATGGACAACCTAATTATATAGCCTATACCCCCAGTGAGCCGCAACTCTGGGACAACCAATGGGGGCATAGTTATCGCAATCAAGTCCGGAGAGCAGTATAGGTCCCATTCTGGAACTCCAGCGTGCCTTTAACCTCTCACTGCTCTTCGCCACGTTGGAATTAACGGACGTGCCCAAATTGACCAATGATCCGATTCTTTATAATCCATATTGGCCTCTCACCCGATGAAGGTGCCTAGTGATTGTCCCAAGTTTGAGGGTAAATCTAGAAGACCCCCAAGCACATGTCATGACATGCTCATTTTCCTCCTTGTGGCCTCAGAACTCTTGGATAGATGACTTAACGTTCACGTATTTTCTAGCGCACTCTCACAGTGTTGCTTCTAAAATGGTACATAGAACTACCCCCGTGTGTATTTTTTCAAGATTTTAATACTCTAGCTATGGAATTTTACCATTTCCAAGCACAGCTCATATGAAGCCGGGACGCATCTCCCCGACATCTCTAAAATAGAGAAGCCACTCATATTTCAGATCACATTCACGAATGGAGACGTCGTCGAAGCCATCATCTCGACTCTAATTTTGAAATTCCGATCAACTTCTAACTCATCAAGTTCACTACCCTCCTTTGGTTAACACATGCTAGAACAGACATTACTATGGGGTATGTAACCAAGAACAAAGCCATTGCTCCTTCCCGTACCTCGATTTAGTGTACTCTCAATTTGGTACATTATACGACATCTTGATCGATGCCTCGTGACCACAAACAAAGCAAAATGACTCATCAATTTTGACAAGGTTATTGTCCCATCTCAGATTCATCGCAAGTCTTTCCAATTGGAAGTAAATCAAATTCTTCCAAACACTTCGCTCCTCGTACTACCCCGAGGACTGTACATTCAGGAGGTCAACGTCTTTCAAAAGTAATCCCATGCATAGTATCTCCAAAGGGAATAATAAGGGCAAAGGCAAAGTCAAATCCGATGCCCCAAAACCAGAATCATCCAAACCACGCAAGCGGATGATGGTCTCACAAATGAAATCAAGTACTCCGTCTGACGATGATGGGAATGGTATCACAATTCCAAAGATTTTCCGATGATCTAAAGTTAGTAAACTTGTTAAGGGCTCTAAGGGGAACTCCGGCAGTTCTTAAGGAACTTTTCCATTCCCAAGACCCAGATGGTCGAGCACTCTCTCACCATGTGCACCGTTTGGGGTCTCGTGTTTTCATGATGAATGGTGCCGCACCCGAAGCTTATTGCCACTCAATCGAAGGATTATGTCGACTACAAGTAGCTGGGAAGGAAGTCATTGATGGTCCTCCTCCCCCATCTACCTTTGGTCCTCTGGAGATTGAAAGCCCACACAATCCTCCGTTGTAAGGCCACTCTTCCAAAGGTAGCCCCACCTTCCTATAATCCGAACACCCATGTCGCTCAAAGATTACAAAGATTGCTGAGGATTTTCCACATGCACCCTTTCCAGGATGTCTCGCGTTGGGCTCTTCGATTTGCTCTATTCTCAATGGAAAGCTTTACTATTTGCGATCGGCGAATTGATCTCGTCGATTCTAGCCTTCTCTCCTTCGATCTAGAGAATTTTGTCCCCCGTCTCTCGCATTAGATCGTTTATTATACAAGCTCGTATCAGCTACTTCCGACACTCACAAACCCGTGGACGAAGGTGCTCTACCTACGTTATGTCATCTCCGTTTGCCGGAAGGCCATCGGCTCTCTAGCTCTCATCACCCTCCACAGTTCTTGAGTCGTCTCGATGGAAGAACCAAACCCTTGGGTGTTCTCGTGAGTCTACCAATTACATTACAGTATAAGATAGTCAACACCGCCATGTGGTGTTGCTTGATGTCAAACTGAATCATAATCTTCGCCTGGAGCAATGGACCCACGCCATGTTGTGCATTCCATCCACCTTCTTTTCGTCTTTTGAAGTTTCCACATGAGGGAAATATGCATATTGTTGATCAATTGTCTTTCTTTACCTCATCCCTCGAGAACAACGTGCCATGGGGATCAAAATTACTAATCCCCCCCAGCAAGATAGGACCTGCTCCTTTCACACCGTTCTCATGGGTATTTTTCCCATCTCCCACCACCAAACACCATTCAAGTCACTATGATATCTAGGTCAAATGACCCTATGATCATCCTCTCCACAGCGTTGCCTTTGACACCATGCCTCCCACCCCACCTCGAAATCAATTGGCAGAGATCACGGTCACATCGCATCCTCCTCCCCACCGGGTAATGCTCCTCTGTGTTGTCAATGTTTATTCCCAATCCCCTCGGTCGGCGACGCAGATTCGCCCAACTCTTCGAGAGAAATTGTTCCGTCCGACGAAGTTATCGTGGAGACTGAGGCCCCCAAAGATCTATCAGAGGCTGCTGGACACTACCGGCCTTTGTTCATGCCCCGCCGTCTAGGGGCAATGTCTAATTGTCTCGAGTGTTTTCAATTCAGTTATCCCCTCCGAACTCGGCTCCTTTGAGTTCGTCTTGAGCATAAGCCTCTTCAGTCAAGCCCTAAACAATGAAACAAGTCATTGGAGGACACGCTCTTTAAGTGTGTCAACCTCAAAATAATGAAACACGATCCCGTTTGATCCATTCTTTGTTATATTTTTGGAATATTCAGCGGCTTAATCTTCATTTGTGTTTTTGAACCTTCACTCATTTTTCTATGGACCGAAGCTTCGGGGGCATGTACACTTCGAATATCACTGTGTTGTGAATGCCTATTTTTTTCAAGCATAGTTTTCGTTTGTGCTTTTAAGTTTGTGTAAAATAAAATATGTTGGTTTGATGCATTGTGTGAACTTTTGGCTTTACATTGGGTCGTTATTTATGCAAGATTGTTTATCAGATACACTAGACAACATTGTATTAGACATTTTCATAACATGTTATAACATCATCATATATAAGAAAGATCCATGTAGAAATAGATAGATATATATATATATATATATATATATATATATATATATATATATATATATGTCGAATGTTTGCAAAGATATGCATCATATAAAAATCCAAAAAAATATACATGTTTGTTTTAATTACATCCCCACAGCATGTCTCTCAAAAATATGGTCAAAACTTGCAACTAATCGGCACATGGTGCTCATGAGGCAGCCATCGCCACACCAAACTCGCCATTAAGCGATGGAGGCAACTCTGACCCCTACGATGTAGCCTCTCGTAAGCCAAAAGGGACACGGGGCCTAGGCGAGCATAGTTCTAACCCCATGAGCAACCCCATCGAGGTTTTGTACCGCGTCCCCTCGCCCCTCACATTGAGGGTCATAAGCGAGCGTAGTCCTCCTCCCTATCTAAGTGACATCCAAAGACGCCTCTCTCAAGCAATATCCGCAGATATATATAGGACCGTCTGTTAGAACATGCATATGTGTACCAAAAAATTAAATTATAAAAATAAAAGAGTCTTACTCTGGGGCCTCCATCCCTACTCTCCTTTCGAGAGTGGAAGGTTTAAGTCTACTATGAAATCAAATACTAGCATAGGTCCAAACAGGAAGACCATCTGTCGAAGCCATCCAAAGAACTCGGGCCTCATGACATTTGTTGGCCGCCCCCTACCCCCGGGCATCAATGTTTCCCATCGAGCCATCCGTGGTTCTCTCAATGGTGGATCTAGGAATATAGCCCCTTGGCTCTGAAGAGGAAAGGGTCATGCTAGAATAATCTATACCAAGATTGACCCACGTCTTATAAACCGGGTTTCTCTCGCTTGCCTTTTCGTTCGTCAATTGCCATTTGATGTTCATAGTTATGGCGGGGTCAATCAAATACTTTCGTTGGGTTCTACGCACTCGACGCCAGGAGGAACTATGTTTCTTGCAGCCTCGTGCGGTGCCCGTGACCCCGTAGCTCGCTAATGGTATGTAGCACCACTTTGAGTGCCAACGAATACTACAGACATTGTTCTTGCCACTACACTGACCCATTTTGCGCCCCGAGCACACCCTCTCCATGACCATCGACATTTTTTCCCCACCAAAGGCTCCAAGTTGTCAATGTGAACTAATCTCCCTCTATGTGTCCACGAACATGATTAATCTCGCAGTCCTGCTGTCTGATTTTTGGAAACCACCTTCTTCGTCCTCATCCCGTATACTTATCAAATATTGTAGTAATCTTGTATTAAGCCCCCGAGACACAAGAAAAGGAAAGAATTTTTTAAACCTCAATTTCGAAGCATATTCATGCATTGCACATTCTCCATTGCCATTGCCTTCCCTGCCACCACAGGTTTTCTTCTTCCATTCAATCACCATTTGCTTTATACCCTCGCATCAAATTGTTCATAAACACATTATAAGATCCCTTTGGGAATTAAAATAATAATTAATCGTCTAATTTTTTGTTAAATTTGAGCAGAAAATTAGGTTGTGTGGTTACGGTCATTGCTTTGATGACACGGTGTTGATTGGTACCTAACCCTTTAAAAAGAGTTCGATGGGAGCGTCTATGCCTAATACCCGCCAACTGCAGCCCTAGTTTTGCAAATCCTCTGTGGATGCCAAAATGGTCACTGAAAGCTATGAAATATGGATTAAAAAATGGCTAATGGAAGCGGCTCTTACCTAGAAAAGACGGATCCGAAATAGTGCACCGGATCGTCCACAATCGTCACCGCAAGATCATGAAATGGCTCACTATCGCTCCTTAAAGAGGTAAAAAGGTAAAAGTAAATATGTTTTTACTATTGGTAATATTTATAACTTTTCAAAATCAAATTATACTGAGACTTGTTTTCCAATATTTCACTATGTTTTGTCGAAAAATGGGTTTTACAATGTTTTTTTGTAGCATTGCAAGCCACGCGATTAGACGACACCACCAGTTAGCCACTTTTTGGAACTCGGTAAAAAACACGAAAAATTCACTACCGGGAGTCACCTTTTCGCCCTTTTTCTCGACTTCAAACTGAAAGATCGCTAAAGTCACTTGTCGTTTTGAGCTCAGCAATTGGGATACGAAACGACATCTACCCAAAGATACGGCTATTCCCTTTTTCAGCCGTGATAGATTATCAGAAATATGAATACCCTAGCCTATCGACCACAAGGTTCTCTTAGGTATAATTTTCTACCTTTTCAGATCTGAGAGACTATCTACGAAAAGGGACTACCGGAGTTTTATTTTTTGCCGTCTTTTCAAACTCTCTAAATATGAAAAGATGTTGAGTTTCTCCTTGTCGACTCATTAAACATTGATGACATTGGACTCTCGTCGTAACATCGTTACTCTCCAGTTCCTCCTTCCTAGGCTCGTTAAATGTACTAGGTTGGATTTGTCCAAAGGACAAACTTATATCACAAGCATATGCTATCCTCCTTCAAGCTGTTTCAAAATAATTGGGGTACTCGCCGTAAAATGGTGGGGGAAATGGAACCCGCATCATCGTGCTCAAAGATGTCGCTCTTGATCATGGCATCTGTCTCAGTATCTGCGTTTCGGTTGGGGACACCTCATCTCATTATCTCGCTTGCCTCCGTGGGTTTGGGCATCGTCGCACCACCATCCTCGCTCTTTTGCCACGCTCAATGACTCGCATCCTTTGATTTCAAATACCAAATCCAAGGTCGTGCTCATCAGGAGAACACATAGCTGTATTCTGCAGCTTTCAACCTCCCTCCGATTCTCTATTGATCTTGATTCACAAACACTATGTTCCTTTGTCTCGTCGATGATGTGGGAAATGCTATGGCCCACCTTCGATCAAGGTCACTTCCCGCTACTTGCTCATTATCCGTGCAGTTGATCTAGAGACTCCTCAAGTACCTTGGAGCCGTATACCTCAATGGCAGTGTTCTTCGCATTCAACGCAAGGTTTTCATTATTGGCTCGATCAGATGATTTCATGTGTTTGATGCCGCCTCATTGTTCACATTCCTCCAGGGATTTTACCTATAGTACCTTGAGGGCCATCCTCATTATTGGTGGTTTCTCTTGCATCTCGTTAACGCTTGCATTATTGGTTGGTAATCAAAAGATGTTCTCACATGTTCGACTTAGCCTCACATATTTGCGTGCTTGAACTTGTACCGTTCCGTGGGCCGAGATGGAGCAAGGCACTAGATTTTTATGCGATAAACATCCAAGTTGTGTATTCTTTGTGGATTATCAGATTGATTACATGACTCATTTGATTGGATGATTGCATATACCCGAGTCTACTTGCTGACCCTTCTTGCCGGATGGCCGCGTCCATACCTTGATCACGGTTACTGCCACTGGTTATGATGGTCGTTTCATACCACATAAGAACACACTGTAGATATCAGTTGTATTTGTATTTGCAAGTTTTCAGGCCACGGTGAGTGTTTTCGGTTGGGCATGTTCTCATAAAGAATTCTCACCCCTCCCTCTCTCTCGTACCCTATGCTTTAGCATCTATTACCCATTTATTCACCTACCAAGTGTAAGAAACAAAATTTAATATTCCCATTAGCCGTAGGCTAATTTTAGAATATTACAAACTGCTTTCCTCCCTTTAACATCAATGAAAAAGGGTGGGGTTTCTCATTATTTATCTCTAGTTTGTGTATCCTTCTTTCTTCTCGAATTTATACCTTGTCAGTCCCTGCATCAAAATGTATAGGTCTTGGGAGAACACTTTATAAATCATTGAACTTGTATGTATATACGTAGCTAATACCATCCCAAAGTACGTACTCTTTTGCACTTGTATAAAGCTAGCAAGCATTATTAATTAGGAGAACAAGTGCTAATGTGACTTTATATAATCGTAGATGCATCATTGGAATAATACTAAAATATCGATAATGCTCCATGCGACATATAAAGACTACTCCAAATAAAATTCACTTCATATTATGATATTCATTGAGATACATATCCGTTGAGGGACATTGTAGATGGAATATGTCTTTCATATCTCAGTGACACATCTATTCAAATATGATGATGTCGTATATCTTTTGTAGCTATGGTTCACTTTTACCGCCTAGTCAGTGGATGAGACAAATAGACTGCGGACACGGATATTACACTATCGGCCTAGTGTTTTATAATTACGTAATACCGAATCACACCGTAACTTACAACTTACAAGAATATTAGACAACATCTTCCAATCTTAAGAATTAATTAATTGCATATTGTGCCATATAGCTTTCAAAAACAAACCCTGAGGTTGATACATTCAGCGTACGCGCCTCATCACTAATCCAGGCAATTTTATTTATGACATAAGGGGGGTATGTGTGTCAATGATCAACCTTTCTGGTAATGGTGAAATTACAAGAATTACTTCTCGTTGAAGTAGACTTTAGATGAATCAATAAAAGACTCTTGAGCTTCAAATGTAAGATTAACACAAATATTCCTTCAAACTTCGGATACTTTGCAACAATAGGAGCAACCAGAGCTTAATTCACATATACTTATAATGTTGATAATGCTGGAAATACTCCCTTGATGTTTTTTCTGTTGTTGGTTTCTACCCACTTGATTTCATAATAAGTACTACTTCTTACCGATAAACTTGGTATTTTGCCGATAGTAGGTCGCTTTGTAAATACCAATTGATACTTAATTTGAGAAATCATGCAAGAATTTGACTTAGCCCATACATGCACCCATAGTTAAGAAAACTCATAGGTTTCTTACCATTGAACAACTGCTCTTTAAAATCATCAATTAACATTTGTGATCTTGACATCATTAACCTTTCGATTATTCTATCACAGTGCTCAGGAAGAATATCACTATTATCTGCTTCTAGGACTACTCCAAATAACCATTGTTGTTCCATACACACTTCAATTGTTCTAACATAATGATCTTCAGAATATATCTTCAATTTCTTTACTTGGAATCTACAAGGGCATCATCGGTTAGTTTTATCACTCATTGAACACATTTCTTCCTCCCAGTGGGATTTCTTTATAGATAGAGGATGTGATATAATAATTGATAAACATTTCTCTTACTCATCCTTCTTAATTTTTTTCATTGTTAACACTTGCAGTGTGATGCACAGTGTGATCATCCTCTATGGATCTTTCCAGTTCTATAGCTCGAAACATAATTTTTTTGATTTTAACCATTCATCACTTAGAGTGTATTTGTCTTCTTAGCTTACATGTTCATGGTTGATGTTCCCTCTACCACCATGGCTGCTTTTTGCTTTCTCTCCTTCCATCAACCTGTTGGTTATTGAATGCTTCAGGTATCCTTCTTCCTCTATAGTTATCTGTCAGAGGAATTTTCCTTTCCATTCCCGAACTTTTAGCTATTCTTATTCCAAGGCGCTCTTCTTAGACTAATTTTATGGGGACTATTTATGAATTTCTCTCCCCCTGGGATGTTGCTTCTTATCTATTACTAGTTGGATGTTTGCGTTCCTTCCTAGAGCAGCTCCTCCTGAGACTATGATGGATTCATTATTTTATTGAGGTAACAGGCTCCCCATTTCTCTTTTTCTTCCATACTTTATTGGGGTTCTTCATAATGTCTTCACTTCTTTTTTATTCACAGTTTTGTCTGATTTGATTGGATTCCATCATCTGTATAGAGTTCTTTAATGTATATGGCAAATTACAGTATTTCGCTTTGTGACCAAGCTTGAGGCATGAATAACATCTTATTTTAACTAAGTAAGGTTGAGCTGATGTATGGCATTTTGTTCCCCTTTTTTAACACAATTTACATTCAACATATTTATTTCCAAATTTATTGCATGAAAAACAGTAGCCATGGAAATGATTTGTGTACTCGGTGATAGATTGTCTTCTCCATTTGTTTGCTTGAGGTAGTCCTTTCATTGGCTGCATCTTTAGTTGGTTGGATTGGATTTTCTTTGTCTTACAATATGCCGTAATATGTCCAGGTTTGTGGAAGGAAAAACCAGTGATACTTCTCATAGGAGGAAAGAACCTCCTTTGACAGCTTCTGAATTTATTCAATTCATATTCAGGAGTGTATGAGCCTTTTTCAGCTGACTGTTTCTTCATTTCGTTCTTTTTCATTTGAGGTTACTACTTGTTTCTGCTTACTTCATTGCAAATCATGTTCTTGTTGGCTTCTACTTCTGTAGGAATCTTTTGAGCTACTTCATTATCCTTTACAACTTTTACAAAAAATATATTCTTGTTCTCTTCTACCTTGGACTTACTGGTTTCTCCTTCATAGCCTATCCCAACCTTTATGAGAGGAGACCTTTGAGCATTTCGTATTTTTTCCAACTGTTCAGAGCTTTTCATTCATGGAGTGTTCATAGTTAATTCCCTCTGGGTGTTTTCTAATTTCTTTCTCAGGCATACTACTTCTTCTTCCAATTTCTCTAGTTCCTGATTTTATCTTTAATTTGCTTTAGCAAAATGTCTTCCACCTTCTTAGCTTCTTCAAGTTCTACTTTCAACTGAATGACATTTTCCGAATTTGGTTCTTTCTTTACATATTTCAGGAGAATTTCTTTCTATTTTCGGCACTTGAGTTTAATTTTATCTATTTCCTCTAGGGCACTCATTAGCTCCCCCTCAATATCTACCTCACCTTCTTCCTCATCTTCCAGAAGGAATCCTTCAAGCTCTTCCTTGGCCATCAACACAAATTCAGAGGTTCCTTCTTCATTTGGGGAGCCATTTGAGCTTTCAAATGCACTGCTATCTTGCTAAGCATAAAATGATTTTCTATTGAATCTCTTCCCTTTATGGCAGTTATTTATTTTGTTTTTCTCTGTCTCTTGTGGCTAGCTCTATGTTTTCTTATGAGTACATTTAGATTCATAGTGCCCCACTCTTCCACAGTTAAAGCACTTAAATGGAATTTTACCTTTATACTTACCTGTGCCTTTCTCCAATCTTCTGAAAAATTTGGCCTCTTTTTCATCAAAGCAGGAGCATGTACCTCCCTTCTCTTCTATGCACTCATCTGCCTTAAAGGATTCCTCCCTCACATTTGACTTCCCCTCTGGAAGTCTCATCTCATAGGCCGTCAAGTTTCCAAGCAATTGGTTCATGGTCAGTGTTTCCCAGTTTGTTGTTTCTTCTAAGGCAGAAACCTTAGGGTTAAACCTGGATGGTAAAGATCTCAATATATTTTGTACAACTACACATTCCTTAATGGTTTCTCCTAGAGCTTTCATGTTATTCACAACTTCTTCAACCTTTAAGAAGAAATTAGCTACATCTTCATCTTCATTCATTTTTACATTTTCAAATTGAGCTCTATAGGCTTGCAGTTCGGCCATCTTCACCTTTTTATCTCCCTCATGAATATTTTCTAAAGTATCCCAGATTTCTTTGGCAGTCTCACTATGCATTACTTTGATAAATTCTATTTCACACAGACCACTCAGGTGTGAATTCACAACTTTTGCATTAGCTATGAATTTTTGCTTGGCTTCTTTCTCTGTGCCAATATCCTTAGGAGCATATCCTTCTTCTACAACAGCCCAAACTTATATTCCTAGAGACATTATGTATGTCCTCATTCTTATTTTCCAGAAGGCATAGTTTGTGCCAATAAAAAATGGGGCTTCACTTGTTGAGCATCCTTCTAGCTAGCCATTTTGGGGACCTAGGGTCTCCTTCCAGTTGTTAAACTGATACAGAAGGAACTTCTCTAATACCAATTGTTGAACCCTTAGTTAAACTGGAAGGGGGGGGGGTGAATCAGTTTAATAAATTCATGGACTTTTAAAACTTTCCTTTAAACTTATTTACACCTTCATTTCATGATCAACTTAATACATAATGAAACAACAATCTTAATATGTGAGGAGAAATTATTAAGCAGATTAAGTACAGAACATCAACACATAATCATCATCCACATGGAAAACAGATATAAGTGGAAACCCATAAGGGAGAAAACCACATCCTATTATTGTTGTGATGCAAAGGCAAGCTCCAACTCCCTCTCACCACTGATTTCTTGTAGGCTCCAACCTACAGGAGGCTACTATCTCAAATTCTGCAAGCTACAACTTGCAAGGAAGCTCCAACTCCCATCTATTTTATGCAGGCTACAACCCACAGTAGGCTCCTACCTCAACCAGCTCCGACTGGACATCTATCAAGCTACAACTTGAAATGGAAGCACCAACTCCCATGTATTTTCTGTAGGCTACAACCCACAGGAGGCTCCTACCTCAACCAGCTACAACTGGACATCTATCAAGTTACAACTTGATATGGAAGCACCAACATCCTCACACTACAATAAAATTATATGCTAAGTTACCTGGATATCAACTATGTTTTTCTCCTTCTTCACTACTGTCCTTCCAACCTTCAAATCTGCTTTACATCATCTCTACAGCTTCACAGCTTCTTTATTTGCTCTGTCTTATTCTTCCACTCTCTCACCCCACTATACAAATTACAATAACATCATTTATAGATATCACTTCATGGTTTTTTGCATTCTATATGGGAATATGAAGTGAAAAAGCATGACTCTTACCTTCCACCCATTCATTTCCTCACTATATACCCATTTTAGTATTAAATTGGAGTTTTGCTTTGCCTACTGAGACTTGGCTTTGCATCACAAATATAAAATAAATAATACATTTACAGTGACAATCAATTATTTTACTCAACCCTTTCAGTTTCTTAGATTTACAGTGCATTTTTCCTCTTCTGCTTGCTGTCATTTTGTCTTTTCTGTTTTTGCAGTTATATTTTAACTATGCTGCATAACTGCCCCTTTTTACTCGACTCAACCCATGCCGTTGCACTGTTCTGCACGAGCTCTAGGTCCTTTTTCTACTCGAGCCTTTCTTTGTTGTGTTCAGACTTTTCTTTTAACTCACAGCTGCAACTGCATAACATTGTTCATCTTGGTCGGCTTCTATAACCAAACCCGCGGATATGTGGGTTATGGTCCACATAACTCTCCTTTTATGCATAGTGGAATACACCTTCGGAGTTAAATATAACATACATACATTTTAGCAATCAAACAACACATATTAACATGCATATGATTAGCAATCAAACAACGTATAATTTATAACCGGATGCACATAACAGACGCGGAAAAGGGGTTATCGTGTCCCACAATACTTGATCAATCATAGTACATCGCACTTTGCTTTCCCACACCTTTTAACTCTTATTGATAACGTTAAACCATATTTCTTGCGATCTGCGATATTGCGTAGTGCTACCACATGCCCCTCCATTTCGCATCGCAACCAACTTAACTTACCTTGCGATGGCCTCAATACTTAAGCACTACACTTTGCGATTTGCGCTTTCGATCTCTGCCAATGTGATTGTCACCATTGATATGCACCAGATCTATGGTCCTCGCTGCTGCTTGCACATCCAATTGGTCTTCGATTCTTAACACATAAACACTATAATTCCCGGTTTGTGATGTGCGCTTTCATTCTTCGCTCGACACGCGTCCACATCTTTGCTGTTAATATCAAATCTTCAATTCTGCAATCTAATCTTGATCGTCCGCTCATCCTTCATGCGGCTCTTCTTCATCTCTTCCACCCACTCTGATTTCTGCCATTAATTCTTAATACTTTGATTCAGCGATTCGATCTTTGCCGTCTGATCGCCTCCCTTGGAATTCTTCTAAGAGTTCTCTGCCTTAGTCGATTTTTATTCTTTTTGCGAGCACCACTACTATGCATCTTCGCTATCCTTCCTAAGATTTATTCAATTTCTAAATGCGCTGACCTCTCCTAATCTTGTTCTTCTATTCGTTATTCACTTTGACTTGGGATTCTTACGCTTGCTGCATGCCTTTGCTGCTTCTCTGCTACCATTGCTGCTTCTCTGCTGCCATTGCTGCTTCTTTGCTGCCATTGTTGTTTCTCTACTACCATTGCTGCTTCTCTGCTGCCTTTGTTGCTTCTCAGTTGCCTCTGCTGCATTCGCTGCCTTTGCTGCTTTTGCTTCTTCTCTACTACTTTGCTGCCTGTGCTGCCTTTGCTGCTTCTCTATTGCATTCGCTACCTTTGGTGCTTTTGTTGATAGTCTAATACTGCTCCTTGCCTCTCTGTTTCTCCTCTGCCTCTCTTTTATGCTTTCTTACTGCATTGTTGCCTGATCTGCTCCTTTGCCTTATTGATGGTTCTTCTCTGCTTCTTAGCCTTAATGATAGTCCAGGTGTTGCTCCTTTGTGATCCTTTTAAATACAATTACAATTAAAATTAAAATTACAATCACGATACATACAATTACAATTACAATTACAATTACCAATACATAATATTTAATAAATTCGCTAACATCATCTAATCATCATGATCATGATCATCTAACAAAACACAAGCATTGTATAACATCATCACAACACAAACATCAAATATACATCTCATGTCAAATAACTGCTGTCACATACACATCTACCTGTAAGCACATTAAATGAACATATCTAAGATGAGCTAATAATATACACATCATGATGAACACCAACATGTAAATTAGTTACATCAACATGAACATAAAATACATGCACCGTGTACATATATATATATATATATATATATATATATATATATATATATATATATATATATATATATATAATGTTAAAAATATATAACTGTAATATAACTGCATATAAATGTCAAATATCTAGTGGTACTACATCAATGCTATAACTAGTACTAGTCGATGGTGCAGTTTTCTCAAGAGGTGCCTGCTAATCATATGGTGTAGTGTGCTCAGGAGGTTCCTGCTGATAAGATGGTGCAGTCTGCTTAGGAGGTGCCTATTGATGAGTCATCGATGGTGCGGTTTGCTAAGTGGATGGTGCCTTCTCATATGGACCTGCCTGCTCAGTCGATGGTCGTGTCTGCTTAGGACTAGGTGCTTGCTGAGATGGTGCAAATTGCTTAGAAATCTCTGATGCGAGGTGAGGGAGGAGGATGTGGAGTACTAGAATGATGATCACTCCCATCGTGATCATGATCATCCCAATCGTGATCATGATCATCAGATGAGCTGCTCTGTCGCACATCTCCATGACGCCTATCCCCCCTAGCTGCCAGTACTATGGAAGCTCCAATGATATGATGCATAAGGGTCATGATATTGCGGGGCATGTCTCTCCAGAGCTCTGTAAGCCTACGATCAACCTGGATCTCTCTGATCATAGCAGGGTGGACTCCCTCATCAACCATGAGTCGAAATAATTAGTCGCCCAACTCCATCTTGAATCGGATGTCCGCCTTTACGTCGCATCCCCACGGGTGTCTGCACCCGAGGATTAGGTCTGTCACCCTGAACCATAGTCTCCACCATCTCCTTGTCGTGATCTACACCCGGATCATCCGGTGGGGGTGGAATCATGTCCCCAACGAATGTGCCTATATCTACAAAATATATAGTACACAACAATAATCAGATAATTTCATTAAAAAATTTAATAAAACAAGTTAAAGAAAGTGTTAGAATAAATTTTATTCAAGTCAATTACTTAAGACAATAAAATGAAACTATATTAATTTAAAGAAAACACTAATATTACCTCTAACATCCAGTGGCTCGTCCTGTGTGAAGAGGATGTTGGTACACCCTTGCCAATCCAAACCAGCGTACAGACACGACACCATCACGAACGAGTGATCATCAGCATTGGCTAGAAACTCCAGTGCATTAGTAGATATCATGGCTGGATAGTCAGACAGGCCCCTCTTGGGCATCATATGGCCCCACATCTGCATCCGTACATGCAACATCGACCTACGAGGCTTTCGAACAAAAGTAGGCCTCGTCTCTGGAAACCTCTCAAAAATAAACAAAATAACTCTGAAGCAAAAGGGAAGGTCAATATCCCACGTGCCTGAGAGCAATATATATCTAATGCTATACAAAACTGCAGTAAAAAAATTGCAGACCATCTCACAAGTTGTGGCGTATGAAATAAAGAATCAACATAAAATAAAAGCGGGAAACTAATGCGCTCCTTGTCACTAGTATAGTGTGCAATGGTTGTTAGTAGTAGTGATAGGAACCTTACCTCCTCTGGATCAAATGAAGCAATGCGTAATTGACCACTAGACACCTGAAAATCTGCAGGAGAAAGTATATTGTCCCTAATGTATCTCTGGGAGTATGCCAACTGACTCCTTGCTGCATAACTGACGGATACATCTGGGAATTGGCGCAAATATTTCCCTCTCCTAGATAGCCCAGTAATAAAATAGATGTCCTCCTTAGTGGGCTTGTACCACTGGCCAAGACCGACCTGGAAAGCCTGTCGGTGGGCATCCCACCTATAGATTAGCTATCCTAATAACCTACTCTGCCCCTTCGGGGATGTAGCCTCCTTGTAGAACTTGAGGAGGCCTACCTCCCTTAGGAGAAACTGGGTGGGTGTCACCATAGGGCGAGGGTAAAAAAGTCTCTCCCTCTCCCATGCCTCCCACAACTAAATCATGTTATAACAGTCATCCATATGCTCTTGTTGTTCCCTTTTCTCTCTTCGTTTACGCCGCTGAATGATTCACATATTAAATACATTTTTTTATTAAATGAGAAATGTATTACAAATATATATATTGAAAAAAAAAAAATAGTAACCCACCATGCATGATGCGCATGAAAAATGTTCGTGCACCGCGCAAACAGGAATTTTTTTTGTGCGATGCGTTGACCAAACTAACTGCCCCGGGGCGAATAGTTTGGTCAACGCATTGCCCAACAACGATACATAGTTAACGGTGTGGTCCTGTAAACGACCGCACCGTTAATTATGTACTGTTGTTGGGCAGTGCATTGACCAAACTATCCGCCGTGGTGTGGTTAGTTTGGTCAACGCATCTCCCGAAAACAATACATAATTAACGATGTGGTCCTATAAATGACCTCACCACCATGTTATTTTTAAAAAAATTATCGGTGCATGTTTTCTCGGTACCGCACCGGAACCCAGTGCAGTTTATGTTAACACGTTCACAGTGCGGCCTGTAAATTTACAAGCAACACTACGAACGGTGTGAGCTGAATGGCTCAAACGCATCGCACAATTTTTTTATTTTTATTTATTAAATGGTAAATTTTAAGTTAATTTGAAATTTAATCTGCTAAAATGTTTAGTTATTGAGAAACAAGTAGATTACCTGTACATTTGCGTGTCAAGGAGGCATCTTTGCTAAGGAATACAAAAAAACAAATTTTCCCACTGTTTTTGAAATTTCATACTCCACACATTGATTGAGCAATGGACGACAAAAATGCAGGCAACGGGAGCACCAATGGTAGGGTGAATAGAGAAGACAAACTCACACTGGTGCTTAAGAGATCTACAACACTAAATAAGTAAAAATGAGGTTTTTACGGCCACCAAATTTGTTTAAATTAACCCTTTTTCGGTGCGCTCGATTTTGAGATGCACCAGGCGGTTTTATCAATGGCACACCACACACCATTACGATGTGCTGGATTATGGAGACGCACCTGGCCGGTTTGTACGTAGAGCACCAGTGCGCTGGAGTACTTAGACGCACCAAGCTAGTTTTTACGGAGAGCACAGTGTCTCGGTGTCCCAATTGATAGTACGCACCAGTGCGCTTTTCATAAAATGCACTAGGTTGTTTTATGATTAGAAACGCACCGCAAAAAAAAAGCATCCGCAAAAACTTCCACCCGCCAACCTCCTCTAGTGACCTTTCTACAAATGGATATATAGGTTATTTTTATAAGGGCTTCCTAAACAACATCTGCTATACGGTCTTTTCCTTGTAGTGCTGGGTATTTTTACGGCTACAACCATACAAACAAATGTACCTCAAGCAAGCTAAGAAGGATAATAAATTATCACAAAAGTACTATGGTCCTTACAAGATGTTGCAAAAGGTCGGTACTATGGCATACAAATTGGAGCTTCCTGCATCTTCCTGAGTGCACCTAGTTTTCCATATTTCATACTTAAAGACGGTTATAGGTGACAAACTTCCAGTTCAAACAATATTTCTAGAACTTGATGAAGAAGGAAAAATCATATTGGAACCTGAAGCTGTCATGGAAACAAGAATTCGAAAACTACGAAATCAATCAATTTCAGAGTATCTCATCAAGTGGAAGAACTTACCCACTGAAGATTCCACATGGGAGGATGAGAATTTTATATAGAAGCATCCAGAACTACTCAAGCATCAATGACAACACTTTTTTGAAGGAGATGGGCATGTTAGGGCCCTATATTACTAGTGTAGTCCCTTATTGTTGTTAGTGTAGCCCCCTTATTGTTATTGTTGTACCCCTGTAGTCCCCATATTGTTATTATTTTGCCCATAATAGCCCACTATTTTTATTGTTGTGCCCTTACATTATTATTGTTAGGTTGGCTAGGATTATATTGTGACCCTATTGACTCCTATATATAGAAATGAGGTTTTTTCATTTGTGTCATCAAGAATTATTCATTTATGTAATGTAAAGGAGGTTGCCCCCTTGAAGCGGCTGATTTCTAAAGTGTTGATCTATATTTTCTTCTATTTTGTGAGTTAGTTTCATAACACTTGCACATGAGAAGATGCCATATGGTGGCTCGATTCGATAAATGTATTTCCCAAGTGCATTGTCTATATTGTCAAAAGTAGTATCATTATGTAAGTGCACAGAAAAAGAAAAGGAGCTTTACCCAAACATGGATGACATATGGGAAACTAATTTTATGGTTAAAATATGGGTTCCATCAATCCAAATATAACCCTTAGGACCCCATGAAATAAGGCTCACTTTAAAATATTAGGTCTTGATCATCCTTGTTCTTGAAAAAGAAGGTAAAAATAATAATTTCTATAGAAAGCCAAAGTGATAGAACCCTTGATCATGGGTTTCCAATATTTTTCAACCCACAACCTAACAAAATGCGAGGATCACATCCCATGAATTGGCCTACTAAGCCATGTTCAATGAGTTTCAGGGCTCTTTCTCTTGATCGTGGCACAAAAACATCAAACTTTTGAACTTATTCCAGCTTCCTTACAAAACGAGAAGGATTTTCCTTCTAGTACCACAGCCCGTTTGCGACCAATGAGTTAAAAGCAACAAAATTTGAAGCATGGGGTGGGAGCGAAAGCCGTGACTTGGCCAATATGGCCATCTAGCCATAGGAAAAGCATTGTATCATTTGAAACTCTCAAAGTTTCATATCTCCCAGTAAAACCCTATCCCACACCAATACTTATATATTGAAGATGCATTGGTGTGTTTATTTAAATAACATATATTGGTGAACAATAAATTTAAAGTGCATCAATATGTAACAATGATTTAAATGCATTGATAAGTAAAAATGTATAAAGCATGCCAAATGTACTAATGAATACAATGAATAGATATGTCCCAATAATGAATTTTCATGCATTCTATTTATATTTTGTGGGTATGCACACATAACTTCTATTTTTTAATAAATATTCAAGTTTTAATAAAAAAATTAAATAAATTGTATAATGGTATTGATTTTTATATTTTACTTAATGTGGTTGAATATAAACATTGTGTTGTTGTATTAAATTGTTTTAAAAGAAATACCACTTAGATTACACTTTTGTTTAATTTGATAATGTAAAGTATTCATATATTTAATAGACAACATAACATTTTACAACAATGTATACTATAATAAAATAAGAAACTCAATTTATTATATAAGAAAAAGGAACCAAGCTTCATTATATAAAATGGGATAACATAAACGTTTATGATAATAATAAAAAAATTCATAAGTATTTTTGTTAATTATTAATTTGAAGTAATTGGGTTTTGAGATAGAAGGAGATTTTGTAGAATTTCGCACAAAGATGATGTTAACCTCGCTCAGCAAGAATGCATTTCTATTGTTCAATTCTCGCTATGCAGTAGAGACTTATTCGATGAGTTGTGTAGCAACCTTTACAATTAAACACTCTGAGATCCAAAAGTGATCTAAGATTTGTGATCACTGTTAGTTGTTAAAAAAAGGTTACCAGAACAAAAAAAAGATGCAATATTGTTCAGTTAGCTCTGACTATTCAGAAGAACCAAGGAATCTGAAACCAACCTTCATTAGTCAAAATCGAAGTAATTCTTTGGTCAAAATCCAAGAAATCTTGTTAGTTAGCAGAAAACAAAGTACATGAAAGAAGAATGCATACCACTTACTTGTAAAAGCTTGTGGAGAGTACCAGAAGCAACAAAAGACATAACAAGAAAATGCAAATATGTACTGTCAAGTAAATAGCCATCTTCAAGAAGTAAATCAAGACTTACATTCTTCAATCTATGTCATAACATAAATGTATATTCTAAGAGAAAGATTAATGTGGCCCTGTTGTAGGAGCTCCTTCTTCAGCTACCACCACTCACATCAGCCTTATTACAATATTGTCCATGTTGCAGTTTCCTTTGTATGCATGTCACTATTAAGCATGGTTGCATTAAGGTAGTTTTGCTCTTCTTCAACTTTCATTAAACTCTCAGTACAATGTCTCGTTACTGCTACTGCATTATTTCCTCAAAATTAGCTAACTCAAAGTGCCTTGAAATTGGGCTACAAATGACAGAATCTACATCAACAAACCCACCAGAAAGGAAAAACCGCTAAAATTATGTTGAAAGCATGAGTCAATGACTGTAAAAGCGCCTGCTTTTGGTGCAATATCTCTGCCTGCATAGAATATATAATATAATCCTTGAAAGCTCTCTTCTTTTTTTCCTTCATTTAATTTAATCTGCATTACATAGGTAGATCCTTCTCACACTGGACTGTAATAAAAATTGGTTGTGGTGCAATATCTCTTACTGTATAGAATATATAATGCAATCCTTAAGCTTTTCTGGTCTGTTAATAATTCTCTATAGGGATTATATTTATGGTGGTTGGTTTCTCAATATTGTTTTTTTTGACTTTTCAAATTATCTAAATATGAATATGCATTAAAGGTTCTAACTAGGAAATCGTTCCATAATAGTGATTGTGTTCATGGAAGGCATGTTTTATTTGCAGCACAAATATCATACTGTTGTAGTAAAAGGATCAGTTGGTGACCCGGATTGTGATAGTATCAGCTAATAAAATTCTGCAAAATGGAGAATATTACCTCTTAGTTGCAAATAGTTTTCCTTCTTTGGTGCTTGCTTTTTCTGTATCTGTGGCAGAAGCATTGTATGGAGCTGAAAAAAGAGCCATGAATGGGTGTAATCAAGGAGTTAGAAACAAATATTGTAGTTCTAGCCTTTTATGCAATGGTTGGTTTGATTTTTACAACTTCTTTTATCATAGTATCATTTTCTGTCATGATCTCATATGGTAGGTTTTCATTGTATGGTGCTAAGTCCTGCTTATCTTCGTTCAAAATTAGTATGTTTATGATTATGGAATTATATTAGATGATTAAGAGATTGTTTGAGAAGTTCTATTTTATCATTATTTATTTATTGCAACAAGGTTTTGAATATTGAATATTTCTTCGTTTTTCTATGTGGGTAGCTCCCCTCCCTAAGATTATCCTACCTTTACCCTGTTACTATAGATCCATGTTAACCCCAGTTTTATTAATCAAGGAGACGGATCAAGGAACTCTGAAATGCATACCTTCCTGTCATTAATAAATCTGGTGTTAGCATGGATATATGGATTTTTGGAATACTCTGTTATATTTAACTGAAACTGAAGCTAATTTAAAAAAATAAAAGCTCTCTTATTTTTTCTTTTATTTAATTTAATAGGCATTATACAAGAACATTCTTCTCAGCCTTAACTGTAAGAGCACCTGGTTTTGGTGAAATATCTCTGCCTGCATAGAATATTACCTCTTACTTGCAATTGCTTTTTCTGTATCTGTGGCAGAAGCATCTACAGTGTAATCTGAAAAATATAGGACCCTGTCATGAAACAAATGCTCAGTTATTACTAAACAAATGGCCTTTAAGTATATGGAAATGGCAAGGAATTACAATATCAATTTTGAAAACCAGAATATCAATTTTGCACACTTGCTGGAAAGAAATATTTAATGAAAAGGTGACACTCATTAATGGCCTTTATATCAGCTCCACATCTGGTGAAAGATGGAAAGAAGAGCCAAATTCCTGTTATTCACATGAATATGAAAACCAAAGGTACTGCAATAAATCTTGGCAATTTGATGTAACGAGAGAGGTTGCTTCTTCTCAAACCAATCTCAATGACTGTACAGAAACCATGGAAGATAAAGAAAGTTGTAACTTCCCAATTGGTTGGACTTGTCTCTCTGTCACAGCAGAGCATCAGTTCATGCATCAATACAGAAACTTCAAATGTCATCATTACTGCAACTGCTCAAGCCCAGGGAGGAGGCTTTGCACTTTTCTTCTCTGATTTCTTGTGGGGGGTTTTCCAGCAGATGTGCAATACAGGATCATACACAGATTGGCGGAGAATATTTCAGTATAAGAAAAAGACTGAAAGGAAATGCCATGCACCACAAAGTAAATTTACAATTCAATTCAATAAATATGTGTGCCAACATAATACTTTTAAAAAGGCATTTTCTTGACTTGTACACCACAAAATGCAGCAATCAAAGCAGACTGTTGGCATAAGGGTACGAAAAAACAATGTAAAGTTTACACATCGAACTCCGATTATAACTTACAACTTCACTGATAACATCCTCTACAGTACACCCACTACCTGTACAAAATGATAGCACTGTACTGGGGAATCTGCTAACACAAATCTTAAATGATACAAAAAACATTGTTAAAAATATTGTAATGAGAGATGATGAATATGGAGTGGCTAGAACTAACCCTGGCAGAACAGGGCCAAAGAGGCCTTGTTATCACCTCAAAAGCACATAACTTCTAATTAAAAAAAAGAACAAAAATAAACTCTGGACTTAGTCACAACAATATGCTATGGGGATTGCAAGCTCACCTTAGGCTCATAGACAATGTTGTTAGTAGTAGCACATGGTCCATCAGCATTAGGAAACTAAAGGGGCTACTTTATGGGAAAAATAATTTTTTGACAGGATTGTATTCTCACCCACCAAACATTTGTTTAAGGTGACTGGCATTTTTGCAAATAAGGGGGCTGATTTGGCTTCAAACTCATTGAAAGTAAAAGACATAGTCTGACTGGCAAGGCTTTGAAAGCATTCAAATTTCAAAAAGTGGGTGTGTGGTTAGAGAGAGGTCTCTTTCTCATTTATTTCCACCACTCTAATACTTCCCTAAGAGTAATGGTTGTAAAATAGGAGAGAACCCAATTGGTAATTTGGCCTAAGCGAGTCTTAGCTCTAAAAGACAAGGTTTTTGTGCTTGAATACTGAATTTTATGCACGAACATCAGGAGAATGAGTTTTAAGAAAAGCTGTGAGCTCTGACTGCAAACAAAAAACGCAAAGATTGACCTGCATATTCAGGGCCTCAAGATTCAAACGATGCAACACCTAAAACATAACCAATTCAAGTAACCGGTCAATAAAGTTGATGATAAAATAAGCATTGCTCCTGCCAATGCAGGTAGAGTGGAAGTAACGAAAACTGAAAGGTCAGATTCCTTCATTTTTTCCCTGTATAACATCCACTTCATTATCAATATTCTCTGTGATTTTCCTTGAATTTCGTGTATCGGTTGGTGAATTTACAGTGGCAAGCCTAACAGAGAGTTTGAAAAATGGAACGAATTCAGCCCAAATACAAGAGCAATGTTGAATTGTCTCAGACGACTCAGGTTAGCAGATGCATATTACATACTAAATAAAACACCTGCTCCGAATATTTCCAGAGTGTATGCGAAAAGTAATGTCAGACAATTAGAGAAATATGAAAACCTGAAAGTGTGGTGACCTCCACTAATGTGGAATCAAACCAAATACAACAATATTATAACATGGTTACGGACAACAGAATAGAAAGATAATAACATAGACTCAAAGCCAATAGAAGGAAGAAGAGAATTACTGCATATATTAGATCCAGGTCAAGCCGATCTTATGAGATCCGCCTGGTTGAGAGTTCAACATCTTTGTAGTAGGGATCATGAGTGAGTTTGTATTCTAGTGCTGCTAGACCACGTGATTTACAAACAATGAATTCATAAGATGTTTGAGAAGGGTTTTGTATTCTAACAATGAGGATGTCTAATTCAGAAACAAGGCGAGGTAGATATTTCGCAATAGTAGTAATGTCTTGAGGGAAGCTGATTGTATGGCCGCTATATTTGTATTGACCACCACGAGCATGTGTTACTTGTAGAATCGGATTTACACGTGTGATTAGCATTTCTTCAATTTGTGTTAAATTCTGAAGGACATATGGTTGTTCGCCAGGATCCATGTTGTTGGCATGAGTGAAACGGTTTGAATTTTTTGATGTTGCACATCGGGAGCAAGAGAGGGTACCATGCGAACATTTTGTCTTCATGCCTGGATATGATTCTTTGCATAGTGTGCAAACATGCAATGGAGAAAGGTTATCTATTCTTTGCCTAAAGCGACGGTGTTCTTCATTGAGGGGGGGGTTATATAGGTTTTGGAAAGAGGGAGTCTCTTTTCGTTTTTTATAAAGAAGTCGTCATCGCGCATTTATTGCTTCTTTATTTTGAGCATAAAGAAGGCGACGTCGTGCTTTTTTTTCCGCATCTTCATCGTTTGATGACATATCTAACAAAGTACAAATAATTCTATGTTAGGGATGAGGTGTGAGAATTACAAATTACAAATTGAGGTATGAATGCATATGAAATGTATGACATTGTGTTGAAAGCTGAAATTTCTAAATAACTATTAATAAGTGCTAGAAAGAGTTTGAAATCACTTTGAAATAGATGTTGGTATAAACCTTTTTTGTAGTGCCAAACATAAGTATTTATATTATTGAAATGTGCAAGGTTAAATATACATATTTTTAGTCATTCAAAAATGTTATTGTAAAAAAAACTGTGCATTACAACAACATGGTTGTATTTTACATTGGTATGGAGAAAGGAACTATACAGGGATGTTCTTTTCTATCTAGAGAAATAAAAAGGTGTACATATAAGAACAGAGGTCAAAGGCGACGAGCAACAGAGCGCTGTGAAATGGTAAGTGCGGCAATGTCTTTTAGGATTTCCGTGCATGCAACATCATATTGGATTTCTTCTGAACTTAGCAGAATAGGTTGCAAATGCTCAACACCATTGTAGTATTCTTTTTTAATGGAAAGTGACAAAGAGAAGTGACACCCTGATATACGACTACATATTTTCTGAAGATCAGCTGGTTCAATGGAAAGGAGGAACAAGTCTTTAGCTGTGATGCCCATGAGCTCATTTCCCACATCATTGAAGACAGTGACATTTTGAAGTTGTCCAGTGTGGTCATGCAATTCGATTTTCAGTTTGTAACGGTAATCGCATTCTGGAAATTCACCGTTGCACTTTGTACAATGCCAGAGATTGTTAGAATGGTGGCTTACTTTTTTCATGCATTGTTTCCCATTGTAATCCAATGGACAAGCAAGGAAATAGAAATCGTCCATGCGTAGACGAGTTATTGTGGCACGAATCGAAACCCATACTGCTTTCTCGAAGATTTCCATGCTAGATATTTCCTGAATTGTCTTTTGTGGTAAAGCTCGCTTGGAAGACATAGTATAATTTCTGCTCAATGAAGGAGACAAAGAGCTGTAGCTTGTATCACGGAACCAAGTTTGGAGTTGTTGAGTTTCTTCAATGTCTGGATTTATAAGAAGAGCGGTAGTGGAAATTGTCCCAATAGTGATTCCATTAAATTCAGTTACTCGGCCTCCTTTGACACAAAGGATTGGTGGGTTGTCAAAAGAGTGGACTCCAGCAAGGTCCTTTCCTATAGAGAAACATTGATCTCCCCATATTGTTAAATCAATGCTGAAACCTAACTTGTCCTTCAATGTTATTGTTTTTTTAATATTTCAGTTCCATCTCCTCTTCTTATTGTAGAAGCAGGGGAGGTGGCGCTAACGACACCAAGAACATCGACAAGCGTATTTGGGTTTGTGGATTTGACTTCAGCAATAGTCCTGAAATGAAAGCTTTGGTAAGGAAAGCTTGGATCATCTTCTGAACATGGTGTCACAGTTGATGTTGCAAGCAAGTAAATCTCCCATTTGTTGTTTAAATGGTTGTAATTTGGGTTTGTTTGCTTAATTGTTCCATTGGAGACAATATATAGTTGCCCAACTTCAATGAGATTGTACAGAGATTCAGCTAAATCAGCGAATGCAGAAATATGGATTTCATCTTTGTCACGACCAATGAGGTCAAAGCCGAAAACTTTTCCTAACCCATGCATAGTGTTGTAGTTCTTCAAGGGTGTTTTTGATAATACTCTACCTTGAATCGACCAATACTTCCGGTACGGATTGAGTGATGTAAATGATACAAGCGATGTTGTAGGTGTGCTTGTTGGAGTTGTAGTATTTGGAAGAATATTTTGTGCTGATGAAGAACTTGAATGAGATTCTCTTGCCTGTGCATGCAATAACGATGACAAGTCCTTAACCAAAGGTCTGCTACGGCACACAACTTCAAATTCTAGGATTCAAATGGATCTAAAATGGATGAAGAAATTATTTAAAATTAAAATGAATATTAAAATCATTTTTATTCAGGATTAATGCAAAGAGAGTAAAGGGAAAAGTTCAAAACAAAGCCTAATCTTACGTAGAGTTTTGGGACACTGTGCAAGTTGATTTTGTAAGTGAAATGATTGAACTGATCTGAATGTCTTCAGATGCAACTTGTGCACCATAAGCAAATGGGAGCAAAGTCCTATGTTGATATGTCCCGTCAGAGAGAGTGATGTGATAGTGGGAAGCGCTAGTTTTTTATAAATAGACAAATCCGATGTTCACCACTTGCAGTAGAGGTTGAATTTCAGTTGAACCATTTAGAAATTTGGGGATGGCATTCTCGGTCAAAATCGGCTCCATCACGGCAGCAAAGTGCAAATTTTTGATTTCCAATGGTAATACCTGCAATTTATTTTAATGCATTGGAAGAGATATTAATGCATTAAATAAATTGTAAGCAAAGCATAAATTAGCATTTTTGTAATCTTTATCTAATAGATTAGTCCATAATGAACACTTAGATTTCTAATTAAATGCAATAATAAAGAGGAGGGCACAATAAATCCATGTCTCCTTAGAAATCCATGTTCTGCACATGGGAAACGTGGTACTAAAACAGATGACTCCCTTAGATATGATCACTAAATTTGTGATTTTCTGGAGCATTTGTTCGAGCAAGCAGAGTTACAAATATTTCTTGGAATAAAATACAGAGGAATGTGCAATTAATTTAGGCTCTAAGGCATACCTACAAACATTACAAAGGCATGATACAGATATGAAAGAGTTCAAAAAAATCACCGAATTGTTTTGTCAATTCGTTTGATGACAAGCATATAGACATATATTACAACTCCAGGGAAGACTATCCTAAGCTAAATTGTACAACTCCAGGGAAGACTATCCTAGCTGGTATCGAGAGTTCATAGTTGCATTGTTGTAGTTGTATATAGTGCATTGCAGAGGCTGATATAGGGCACTGTGTAAGCATTATTATTGCAATAATACATATTTTGTTGATAGTCATGGGAATGTAGTAGTATTTCAAGCAATTCTTTGGGTACTGGAGTCTAGAGCTACATTCTTCTTGGAATTAGTGGCTTTCGATGCTAAATTGTACAACTCCAGGGAAGACTATCCTAACTGGTATCGAAAGTTCATAGTTCCATTGTTGTACCTATATATAGTGCATTACAGAGGATGATATAGGGCACTGTGTAAGCATTATTATTGCAATAATACATCCCTGTGTAAGCATTTTGTTCCACAGTACCCTTCCCTTTATGAAATTTTTTTTATTTACAAGAAGTTTGTCTTGTTTTCTTTTTGTATCTAAATTTACAAAAAGAGAGACTTAATTCAGGTTGTGAAATTGCATCCTGCTCTACTGCTTTAAAATCTACACATATATATTCCTATAAAATGAGGCCAGTGATTTCTGTTGCATTGCTTACAATGAATTCCCCATAATTTCTTGCTTGTTCAAGTAATATAATAGAAAAAATAGTTTAAAGAGTTTCTAATTTGCCAGTAGCCAT
>JAXQQM020080101.1:0-27912 GCA_034641835.2 Pinus albicaulis
TAACAATATCTTGTGGCATATCCCAAAGAAATAGCATTAATACAGAGAAATATGCCAGACAGATATAGAAAATACAATACTGAACCAGATCATGGAACAAATACACATAGAGTACCAGAAAACTGAGCCATTTTATTAATTTCAGAACATATAGGCAGGAGTACAAGAAAATCAGAATCAATGCACCTATCCTTGCCCTAGGCAAGTGGAGGCCCTCTCAGACAAACAATGGCTGCAACAAGGACAGCGTCCTAGCTGGCTGAAGACTGCTCTGAAGACTGAAGCTCCTGGATGCTGGAAAACGCTGTCAAGCCCCTCTAACTCAAGCCTGCTCCTCAGATCAGCGTCCTACCTGGTGGATCTGCCTCCTGAATGCTCAGATCTACTGGATCTGAAGCCTCCAAACCAGATCTGCGTCCTATCCCTCCAGATCTGCGTCCTCCTAGATCAGATCTGCTACCAACCCTTCAGATCTATGCTGGATCTGATGTTATCTCTTCAGATCTAGGCTAGATCTGCCAATATCTCCTCAGATCTACAATCTCCCAAGCTGGATCTAGTGCTATACCTTCAGATCTGCACCATACAGAACTAGATCTGCAAATATTTGCTCAGATCTACAATCTCCAAGGCTGGATCTATCAATGTGCCTTCAGATCTGCGTCCTCCTCTTCCTGCTGGAACAGCGTCCTCACTCCAAGGCTGCTCTGCGTCCTTCCTCCTCCTGGAACAGCGTTTTCCCTGCTCAGATCTGGACTGCGTCCTCCCTGGAACAGCGTCCTCACTCTCCAAGGCTGATCAGCGTCCTCTCTTCTCCTGAAACAGCGTCCCTCCTCCTCAAGCTGCAGCGACCACAAGAGGGCTTCATCCTCAATCACTGGCTTCTTGCTACTTGCCACTGAAACTGAAAGGTGTTACTCAGAGAATAACCTTACTAGGGCAGGCACTCGAAGTCCCCCGAAGCTAAGGGTGAAACCGGAAATAACCTTACCAGGGCAGGCACTCGAAGTCCCCCGAGGCTAAGGGTGAGATCTCCGACCGGAGACACTCGGTTGCACTAAACAGTGCTGCAGACCGACTAAACAACCGGCGTGCTGAAGCAGACAGAAGTCTAGCTCTCAATAATAATATCAAATCATGAATACCAAATGAAGTGGGAACCCCTCCTTTTATAATGCTAAACTCCCTCCAAAGCCTTAACTGCGTCCTTCACCTTGCAGTTACCCTTGGGTCAGCGTGAGGCCTCCCCTCATATACGTGTGGACCCCCAAGGCCCCCTCTTTAAGTTACAACGTCAATCAACTAGGAAAAGAACACTTTATTTATAAAGTGAGGTGACTAAAGTGAGGTGACCCCTCTTATTTCTCACTTTATTTATTATTTCTAGCTAAGGCGGCAAAATAAAGCAAAAATGAAATATTCCAATTAGCAAGGCTAATTGGGAATATTACAGTCTCCCCCGGCAAAACGTTGCTTGTCCTCAAGCAACTGAAGTGATGGATGCTGTAAAGTTTGCTCGCTCTCCCAAGTGGCATCCTCATCCGGCAAAAATTGCTTGTTCTCAAGCAATGCTTGAACAAGCCTACTCTCTAGCTGATGCTCCCTGCCGATACTGCAAAATGTGCCTGGGTCCCACTGAAACCTCTCTGTCTCCTGCATCACCCCGATATGAAGGGATATCTCAATGCCAGGATCCCAAACTGGCCTCTCATGGTACCAGCCAATCAATAGTCCTCCCGGATCCCATCGCCACTGTGGCCAATAATCGCACAAGTCCCGTGACTCGAACTGCTCACTGCCTCTGGCTATGACTAAAGACCATGATCGCTGCTGCTCTGCATCTATGACTGTGTAAGCTGGCCCATCAACTGTGAACCAACTCGTCACCTCTCTCCAATCAAGGCATGGAGTCGAAAATATAATGAGGAATATCCCCCTCCTGTGGATCCTCCATCTCCAAGCGATCATCCAGACAAAATGAGCCACCTCCCAACAAGGCAACTCCTGAAAATCTCCTTCCATCTCAAGCTCTGGTAATGAAGGTGGGCTGAAAATATGAACTTGGCAAGCATCATAGCTTACCCCATGCTGTCCTTCTCTCCACTCATGACAAGTGTAGAGTCTATGCTGATCCTGGGCTGTAAAATCATTGCCCTCCAATGGCAAAGTGAAAAACAATCCACCATAGAAGGTTCCTCTATCAATGAAGAACAAGCTGGCCCAAAACAAACCATCCATGAAGAATATGACATGGTCATCATGGATCACCCTAATGAGATGTTTGCTGAAAGTTCTACATGAGGATACATAATGCAAACAATCTCTCACAAGGATACAACGTAGTCTCATCCACTGCAACTTCAGAAAATTACATGGCAAGCAATGTACAAGATTCATCACATCTACTAATGGATAGTAAATGGTTGAATATGACAACAACATAAGACCAAACACTTGCCCATGGCTGTACAATGGATGAATATCAATCTCATGGCCCACCTCAAAAGAGAACACATATGTAGTAGTGGTGGCCATGCCTCCTCCCATGCTCCTATTAGAACATGTAGTGCAGAAAATACTCAAGGCACATTCAGCTCATGTGTCTCTCTCATAATCAAGCCTCCCATACAAATCTGACCATATGCTGGAAGTAAGATGGTACATGGATCCATAAATGAGTCCTCCATAGTGTTTTGGCATGCTATGAAGAAGAATGAACCATGTGCTGTAAGAAGATAATCCTCCTCATGCTTGGAGACCCAAGTCAAGAAGAATATGCCATAGATGTCTCTATCATCATTACCTCCTCTTTGTGCAACAAATATGAAGTGATCCTGGGACCTATGGGTTATAGATCCACCATATCTCTGCTGCGCACACTCCATCCATAATGTTCTGCTCCAAGGTGACAATGTTGTGAGCTCATGCAAATAAGCTCCTGTCAATACAAGACTCTGTTCTTTGACATGCTCCTTGTCAAAGACTCCTCTAATAATGCTGCAAGAAATATGGAATACCTCCCAAGATGGAAGTGCTTCCCAATCAAAGACCATGGAGATAGTGCCATCTCCTCCTCCTGCAACATCATGCAAAGTGTGAGAGCAAATCTGCCCTTGCTCTCCCAGAAACAAACCAAGCAACCAAACAATTTGCTGCCTCCCCATACTTCCATCATACAACTCATGTGATGAAGACATAACGAGTATCATAGCAACACCATGCATACATACTCTATGCGGCTCCATGATGCAAGTATCCAGCCATCTTTCCTCCACCCTCCGACTCTTAGGAAGAGTGTTTGCCAAGAGATGGCCAAACTCTTTCAAGAGTAACCAGCGCAGCCAAGCCTCCTGCTGCCTGGTGTCATAGATCTGCAAATAGCCTCCTAGCTCCTTGCTCATCAACCACATCCACTCAATACATTGTGGATGCCTCCTTCTCATCATCCTGGTACTCCTCCCATGAGGGCTACCATCCTCCCAAATCAAATTGCTGATTTTGCACTTTATGGGATTTTGAAATATAAACTTCTCAAGGATCAATGAGACCCTATCAAGAATCAAATAGGTGGTAGGAAAAAACCTCCCATCATGATGTGTATGGCTCAAGGGATGTCCATCACACGCATGAGAGATGTTATCCATCCGAAGATGTCCCCCATCTTCTATCTGCTCTTGTGAGAAGGGAAAAAAACCATTGCACCCCATGGTGTGTCGAAGTGCATCTCCAGTGAGATCTCTCCTTGAGACCTCCCTCTCATCCATAGTCTGCTCCACCGAGTACCAACTCAAAATCTCTCGCCATCCAATCTCAACACGTGGCTGCTGTACCCTGTGCAACTCTGATCGTCTCATACCACTATCCAAGTCAACATATGAGACCTGACTAGGTGGCTCTGCCTCTCTCTCTCCAACGGGAAGAGATGACCCAACAACACTACTAGTCCCATCCATGCATACCTGAAGGGGAATGATCTGATGCTGCAATGTGCCCTCAGGTCGTACCATCAGGGAATCCAGCTGTTCCCCAATGCGGACCAACTTGGTCGCCGACTGGGCACAAGTCACTCTCATACCCTCCGGCTCCTGGTCCTGCAACAAAATGGTCTCTCGTACTGACGCGGCCTACTCCCTCAAAACTCGAAGGTCCGTCCGAAGCCGATGATACCGCTGTCTGCGACCATCATCCAATATCTCTGTATCTCCTAGTGCCTCATCGATAGTGGATATATCTCCTGATACCTCACCCATCTGTCGTGTGCTGCTACCATCCGAAGACTCGGACACGGCTCCAGTCATCACCTCAATGGATGGCTCTACCGGGGTAGGCTCTATCTCCTCCACTACGATATCAACCGGCACGGTCAAGGAGGTCTCTAATGATGGTGAGTCCTGTGTCTCACTAGGTGTATCCTCGAACTCCCTGCAATCCTGTGTTCCCTCATCCTCTTCTCCACTGCTCTCGGAGAAGACCTCAATGAAGTGTGCCTTCCCTGCCGCACACCTGTGTCCTGGTGCCCATGGCTCCCAGCAAGTGAAGCACAATCGCTCCCTCCTCAGCTCTCTCCTGGCCTCATCATCAAACTGCCCTCGTCCAGGATTCGCCTTGGGAGGCGGAGCCCTCGTGTCCTTACCCTTAGGCTGGAAGGCCTGTCTCTGGGGATAAGGTGTCCGAGTTCTGGGTAAGACATCCTGTAAGTCCCGAATCCTGCTGATGGCATCCTGAAGGGTAGCCGGTCTGTTCGTCGGGACTAGGCTACGAAGTGGCTCTGACAGCCCCCCCACAAACATGCAAACCATCCGAGCTGCCGATAAATCAGGTACCATCACCGAAATCCTCAAGAAGTCTGAAATGTATGTCTCTGCACTCCCAGTCTGTTTGAGCTTGGTTAGCTCACCAAAATGCTGCTCCGGATCCCCCCTGTCAAAGCGCTCTACCACCCTCCTGGTAAACTCGGCATATGTCGTCACTGTGGAATGCCCTAGTGTCGCCAATCCATGAAACCACCAATCCTGAGCCTTACCCTCTAAATGTAATGTAGCCATCTTAATGGCCTCTGTCTCTGGCATCTGATTAAGCTGAAAATAGATGTCCAGCTTTTCCACCCAGGACTTTGCCGAATTGTTTGATGAGCCATCAAACCTGGGCAAATGAAATCTACTAGCTGCACGGTGGTCATCACGGTGGTATCCGTGCCCCTTGTGCTGGTGCTGCTCAGGGGGTTTGATGCCGCATCGATACTGGAAATAGCGCTCCCAGGGGAAAGCATCCATGAATGCCTGACCTAGGCTCTGCCACTCTGCAAAAACGGCTGCATATCGAGCTGGACTCACATCTCCTGCCATTGGCATTTTCTGCTAGGTGCCTACAGGCTCCTCAGAAACTGCACGGTTGCTGCAAAACCATACTGCTGCTTAACTTCGACCTCCGATTTACCCACTGAAAACTATTCAGAAAGTTCCAGGAATTTGGGAAGGTGATCCTTGTCCAAAACCCAGAAAAACCCATAAAACGTTTTTCCTAATTCCAAACTTCAAAATTTGACCTTTTTATTTTGGCCCTTTTCCCAACTGCGTTTCTGGTATTGCAACTGCTATTGCTCTGTATGATCTCTTTTCTGATGTCATAGACCACAGGCTGAGCCAGAATTATGCTCTGATACCACTGTAATATCCCCAAAGGGGAAATAACCAGTAATACACAGAAATATGCCAGACAGATATAGAAAATACAATGCTGAACCAGATCATGGAACAAATACACATAGAGTGCCAGAAAACTGAGCCATTTTATTAATCTGAAAGTACATAGAGAGGAGTACAAGAAAATCAGAATCAATGCACCTATCCTTGCCCTAGGCAAGTGGAGGCCCTCTCAGACAACAATGGCTGCAACAAGGACAACGTCCTAGCTGGCTGAAGACTGCTCTGAAGACTGAAGCTCTTGGATGCTGGAAAACGCTGTCAAGCCCCTCTAACACAAGCCTGCTCCTCATATCAGCGTCCTACCTGGTGGATCTGCCTCCTGAATGCTCAGATCTACTGGATCTGAAGCCTCCAAACCAGATCTGCGTCCTATCCCTCCAGATCTGCGTCCTCCTAGATCAGATCTGCTACCAACCCTTCAGATCTATGCTGGATCTGACAATATCTCTTCAGATCTGCAACCCCCAAGGCTGGATCTGATGTTATCTCTTCAGATCTAGGCCAGATCTGCCAATATCTCCTCAGATCTACAATCTCCCAAGCTGGATCTAGTGCTATACCTTCAGATCTGCACCATACAGAACTAGATCTGCAAATATCTGCTCAGATCTACAATCTCCAAGGCTGGATCTATCAATGTGCCTTCAGATCTGCGTCCTCCTCTTCCTGCTGGAACAGCGTCCTCACTCCAAGGCTGCTCTGCGTCCTTCCTCCTCCTGGAACAGCGTTTTCCCTGCTCAGATCTGGACTGCGTCCTCCCTGGAACAGCGTCCTCACTCTCCAAGGCTGATCAGCGTCCTCTTTCTCCTGGAACAGCGTCCTCTTCTTCTCAGATCTGCGCAGCCACAAGAGGGCTTCTTCCTCTCCAATTCTCCTGCTGAAGATGCTACCAATTCCCACTGAAACTGAAGGGTGTTACTCAGAAAATAACCTTACTAGGGCGGGCACTCGAAGTCCCCCGAAGCTAAGGGTGAAACCAGAAATAACCTTACCAGGGCAGGCACTCGAAGTCCCCCGAGGGTAAGGGTGAGATCTCCGACCGGAGACACTCGGTTGCACTAAACAGTGCTGCAGACCGACTAAACAACCGGCGTGCTGAAGCAGACAGAAGTCTAGCTCTCAATAATAATATCAAATCATGAATACCAAATGAAGTGGGAACCCCTCCTTTTATAATGCTAAACTCCCTCCAAAACCTTAACTGCGTCCTTCACCTTGCAGTTACCCTTGGGTCAGCGTGAGGCCTCCCCTCATATACGTGTGGACCCCCAAGGCCCCCTCTTTAAGTTATAACGTTAATCAACTAGGAAAACACTTTATTTTATAAAGTGAGGTGACTAAAGTGAGGTGACCCCTCTTATTTCTTACTTTATTTATTATTTCTATCTAAAGCAGCAAAATTGAACCAAAATGAAATATTCCAATTAGCAAGGCTAATTGGGAAATATTACATTGAAAAGCTTCATAATGTTATTTTTGCCTAAAATCCCTTCCTATCGCTCACTTGTTGGCTCTCTCAACTTAAGCACCATATAAATTGTGATCTTCATTTCCTCCTTATGCAAGGGATTCAACCATCGAAACGTGTCATCGTGGCATTTTCGCTCTAACTTTTTTTTTCTATGAAGCTTCTCGTGGTTAAAATTTTATGTGAGGCGGTCGACCTCGAGGAAGTCGCAAAGAAAATTTCGCATCAAGGTGCTAATATTTCTGGAGATATGATCTATGTAGTCGTGTTTTGCAGTTCTCGAAATTCATCTCAAAGAAGTGACCTTGGTAAAATTGTCATAACTCTCTCTCGAGTATCGATTGGAATTCCATAAAAAAGTGGCGGATAGTGCACACCAGACTTTTCACTTATCAATTTCAGAGATAAATGAAGAAACAAGGACACGTGGCATGCCGTACAAGTGCGCTTTGTTGAAACAAACACTATAATTAGGGCATTGTGAGAGATTGGGTATAACTCTCTCTTCTGAAGAATCCAAATCGATCGCATCTCGTGGCATTGGAAAGACGACTCGTAGGACTACTACAGACCGTAAATCGATATTGAAGATCTCAAATAACAGAGATACACCGTGACTAATATCGAACTCCTAGAAGGCAAGAAAACCTAGATCGTTGTCAAGGATTGCAAAGGACCGTGGACTTTTACTAAGTAGGTAAGCAAAGAACTATAAACAGAGGGTAGCATGACAAGAGCAAACAACCAAGGTGCATAATGAAGTTACTAAGAAGTTCATCATATGAAGTCTTCAAGTGGGCAAGATCAAGATACAATCATTGTAAAAGGTATCATTGTACTTAGTCATTGTAAATACATTATTGTGCCAATGTATCATATCTATCCTGGCTGGTTGAAGAGGCAAAGTTGTTGGGAGGTCTAGGATCATCATTAGGTGGTTGTGCCTTTCAAAGTTGGGGTTCGGGCTCAGTATATCTTCTTCTTCTACATCATTCTATATCATTGTAAAAGTGGACCATTTTCCCGGCACGGAGTCCATTCTTTTTATTCTTCTATAGGGTGGTAGGGTGGTGCCAGGGTGAGTTGTAGCTCATTGGGTGTTGGGGCATCTGGTTCGGCCTGACTATCAAGAATCTCGGCGTTGGAGCGTCCATCTAGTGGGGAGCTAGAGAATAATGCTTTTCTAGATTCTAGGAAGTTGGAGCTTTATTTTCAATTGGAGTTTAATATTAAAGAATTAGAAAAGACAGGGTGGTTTGTCCCTGTGAGTGGGTTTCCACCTTAAAAACTATGTGCATTTGTGTTCCTCTTGTTTGTCGCTATCATTATACAAACACTCGATAATAATTGAAGATTAACTAATGCTCTAATTGTAAGGAATACCGATTCACCCCCTCTCAATATTTCCAACAAAACCCTAGCAAACCCAGAAGACCTAAGTTTTTCCCACGTTAAGTTTTTCCTAGAACTATTTGTCCAAAATATCCGTGTCACTTTGTCTATGCATGAACTTGTTCAGATCCTGATTGGTGAAGATTTGTTATGTATTTTGCTTCGATTTTAACTTGAATTTATTTAGTTAATAACTTATCTAAGTAGGAAGAGATATAAACTGTGATTAACAATAAGAATTTATGCATAAGTGTAAGATTCATAAAATTTTCACAAGAGGCACCTTCTAATTATGTCAGAGGACATTGATATGGCTTGAGAAAACACTTGAGATTCTTGGGAGCATGTGGAGGCTCAACACTTTCGAGATCGACCACTAAGAAAATTTCCTAGTTACATGGAGCTCTTTAGCAACATCACCTGATTCTCGAGGCTAGCTGTCATGAGGAAGCAACAAAGCCAACAATTTTGGAGATGACATGGTCGAGGAGTATGCCTCCATCATAAAAAATGATGTGTGGGACATTGTGGTGAGGCCAGAGGGGAATCGCTTGTTAGTTCAAGATGGATCTTCGAAGATCAAACATGTTGCGTATGGCGCATTGAGAAGTACAAGGCTAGAAGTTCATATAGAGGGTTCTCTTAAGGTGGGAGTGGATTATGAGGAGACATTCACTTTTAGTTGTCGCAGACACTATATCAAGGTCGTTATATCTATTCCCTTTAGAGATGGGGTGGAGGATACATTAGATGGACGTGAAAATAACCTTCCTCGATGAAATTATTGAGGAGGAGGTGCATACCGAGTAGCCAGCGGACTGAGGTGCACAAGAGAGAGCTCCATGTGTGCAAGTTGAAGGTGTTACATGGTCTCTACAAGGCACCTAGGCATGGTTCTTTAGGAATGATGTGTATCCCCGCTAGGCATGGGCACATATACCACATACTAGTTGCACAATCCACTCATTCTCGTATTTTAAGTGGATGACTCCTTCTTTACAAGGTTGCGTAACCCATAGAGACGTGTATGTGGGATCTTGCAATAGAGTTTGAGATAAGGACATTAGCATGATGCACTAATTTTTGGGAATGGAGGTCTAGAAACAAACAAGTAAGACTTCTGAAAGGGTTAGTATGCAGCTTTTGGATCTTGAAGAGATTTTAGGATGGAGGATTGTAGGCCTATGTCGACACCTCCATGACTACCAACTTGAGAAAGTTGAATGCCTCTAAGTCAAAATTGGTAGATCCCACATTGTACAAAATAGATTGTTAGATTTTGTAGCTTGAACAAGTGTTCTAGTCTCAAGAGGTGCCATCGAGGCTAAGAACATGATAACAATCGTCTCCAAGACTGGTAGAAATTTTTCAAGGAAAATGTCTAAGTTAGATTATTAACTAATTTTTAACGATTTTCCTAAGTTTAACATAGGGAAAAAGGTTAATTAATTCCGTGATTAACTAAGACAAGACAATTTCTCTCAGTGATTTCTAAAAAAGGTACTTGATAGACTCAAGATGATCTTAGCCATCGATCGAGATTAGATCTTGGTCATTGAATTCTCAATGAGAGATTATAAGAGGAAATCGATGGGCATATTGGAGATTAACAAATTGAGGTGCAATGATAGTGTGGTGTTTAAGCAATTATGAGGGTTTCGGTGATCGTTGATTGGGAAGGAATTTTTCGTAGTTTATTCTTCTAATCCCTTTTGAGTTCCGTGAGGGAGGTTCTCGCAAGGGGTGAATTATTTGCGTAAGGACGAGTTTTTATCTAGTTGTGTGAATTGTTAGAGGGAGGTTGATTTTGCCGTAAAGAGCTTGATTTCCTGTGAGAAAGGTCGATTTTCCATAAGAGGCCTTCTACCCACCAAAAGTGGGTGACCCCAGGAGAATTTTCTCCTAGACATGGTTGCAGTAAAGTTGTTAAATTTAGGGATAACCATGGTGTTCTATGCTTGATGCAACCTTTACTTTAATCTTTCTTGTGGCCCAATACAAAATAGCAATCACATAAACTTGAAAGTAAAATGCCGATAGAACACACACAAAAACAATATAAGACAAGCTACCAGATCGTATTTATAATTCCTTTGTCCAAGAAAGATATGAGATATTGTGGTGTTACTTATTAAATAAGAAGATGCTTCAACCAAGCAAAGTCATTCTTGGTCACCAACAATTTCATGTGTCACACCTACGTTCCTCAAAGATGTACTCTCTCTCATCGCAAGACAACGCAAGTCAAAAAAGGGACAAGATAGAAAAGTCAATGCAGTAGCTTCGTAAAAGTCAACGCAACAAACTAGGGGTTCAACAACAAACTCCAAAATTCCTCGATTTTAGTGCCTAGTTGTACGGCCTCCTAAAACGGAATTTCAAGAGAAGATTGAGGGCAACGACCAAGGGTTGACCACGGTCAATGCCGGTCAACACCGCAAGAGGAAAAGCCCTAAACAAATCGGAAGACAAAAACAACAAAGCCCTAAACGTATCGAAGAAAACAACAGCCTTCACTCCACACATGTGAGGGAAAAGGCTTCCAAAGGCTATCGAACCAATCGATCACAATGAGAGAATGTGTGATGAGATGATGAGAAAATGACCTCCAAGTTCTCCAATTTATATTTATCAATGAGGGTGTGTGACACATCTCTTAGGCATGTGGGATAACCAAGCACGACCTTGCAAATGTGGAAAATAAATTCAAAATCAATGTTCTCGCTAACCGATCAAGATGATCTTTAGATCAATATTGCACCTCTCCGAAAGAGAACCCAACAAAAATATGACCATAGTCATATGAGTAGTGCAACATGGAGTTTGGACCTAGTTGCCCAAAATTAACACTCCCTCTCAACTAGGGAGAACTCCATCTCATTCACAAGTACCATCCATCATGTAGCCAAAAACCAAACATCGTGTGTCATCCCGCCGTAACTTTTGCTAGCTCTTTATTTCAAAACAAAAGGTGAGTCACAAAGACATCACACACACTGACCAAGCCGCTTAGAGGTAAAATCTCTCTCGGACTCAAAAGAGCCCATACTAACTGCTAGTTTACCGATCCGTCATGCACGATGAAATCCTCATCATACTTGGATCCCGCATCAAGGTGTTGGAGACACGTGCCATCCTAGAAATAGAGAGTACAACAATCCTCATGCGTCCATCGGTCTTTCTATGGTTCTATCCACATTTCCCACCTCATTGGCCAAATGAGAGGTACTTCCCATGAGTCCGAAAGTCCATGGGTAGGATGCGTGGCAGGCACAGATCAAAGAGAGGCGAACCAACTCAATATCATAATCTGGTAAGGTGGCACCAACGTCGCCGCAAGTCAGCCGTGTGAGTGCTTATAGCTCAAGAAGCTATCCCCAAGCCCCCGGAGCTCCCAGAGCTCATAGTCCAACTCAAGCAAGACCCTCGTATTTGTGGTCTTTCCACGATTCCAATCTTCTCACCTAAGGTTAGGAACTTGACCTTCCCTGTGACTCACAATATCCACATCCCGCGATCGCCTCCTATATGATCAAGCTTCTCCATAAAGACCTCGTTGTACCATATCCTGGAGTAAAGTGGCATTCTTGATATCAATATGCTTGATCGATCGTGGAACACGGACTCTCGTAAAGATGAATCACGGGGTTATCACAAAGGATAATCGTGTATCTAGCACATGCCCGAACAACTTCCACTCGGTGAGCTTTCTGCAACCAAACAGTTTTTCACAATAGGCTATACTGGCCGCAATGTATTCGACTCGCCGATGCTCAAAGCCACCGACTTATGCTTCCCGCTCATCCAAGATATCGGCGTTAACCCAAGGTAAAGCAACATCCGTATGCTCTTGCAATCCACCACACTCGCCAAATTTCCAATCGACATCAAGATATCCATGGAGTCTCAACCCCAGTTGGTATTCACCCATGGTTGATTGTGCCCCTAAGATATCTCAACAAATTCGGCACCAATCCGCCATTGAATGTGACAGAGGTTCAACCATATGTTGACTCAAAGTGTCACTCGCAAAACATGGCATCCTGGGACGGAGTCTACCAAGAACATCAAGGCTCCTACGAGCTAATGAGTACTGGTTGGATTTGTTAGCATGGGCTCAACAACGTTTCCACTCAACTTCTTAAAGTTGAGTTCCATTGGTGTTGACACAAACTTACAACCACCATACCAAATCTCTTCCAAGAAGATCACGCCATATTTTCTTGGAGAAAGGAAAATCTCGCCCGCCTCTACCACTCTCCAAGCCTAGGAAGTAGTGCATCAAATTCTAGGTTTTCTAACTCAAACTCGAAAGCTTGCTCCCCAACAATCGACGAATGAGAGGGTCGCACCTCGTCAGAAGAGATCGGGCCCACAGAAAACCAAATGAGAGGCCTTTCTCTATCAACCTTAAAATAAAGGTTCGGATCAATATTACTTTGAGTGAAGCCCACTCTTCATCAAGTAGTTATCTATCTTGTCGTACCAAGCCCTAGGGATTTGCTTCAACCCATAGAGGGCTCAACCCGTACACCGGTGTCTCTATCTCTGACTTTCGAACTCGTAGCTCACTTCACATACACCTCTTCCTTTATAGATCCATGCAGAAAGCTGCTTTTCACATCCATATGATGTAGATCTGGCCCTTGCATAGCAACAAGGGCAATAGATCGGATGGTGGTATAGCGGGTCATAGGTGCTAATATATCATCATAATCTACGCCTTCCTTTTTGAGGAGAAGCCTATAGGCAACGAATCTTGCCTTGTACTTTTCAACATCTCCATCGATCCATGCTAGATCTTATAGAGCCATTTCGAGGTGACAATGATTTGTCCCTCCCTAGCCTTGGGACCACTTCCTGCACATCATTCTTTTTCATAATGGACTCACATTCTTCGTGCATAGCATCCTTCCAAACTTGATGCTTTACGGTTTCTTCAAATGTTCCAGTTCGGGACAGCTATCGTACCATGGTCGCGTGATACCCATGGTATCTCTTCGCCTTTCTTTCACGAATGTCCCCTGAGGCAATATGTCTCTCAAAGATTCGAGAGTATCCCTAAGCCATGAGGGTCTTCTTCATTTGAAGGAGGTCGATCAAATGGATCCATAGGTCCTTCAACATCGGGCATCAAACAACTCGCTCTTCCAACTTCCCGCTTCTTCATCTTCTTTGTCTTCCTTGGAGCTAGAAGATTTCTTACTTTCGAGGCGCATCTCATTGAAGGTGACATTGTGGCATATCTCCACTCCCCCTCTCTTGACCAGGCACATAGATTTTATATGCCTTCGGCTTTTCTCTATGGCCCACAAACATTCCTCTTTCCGTATATCCAAATTTGTCTCTTCTTTTCTTCGGCACATGAAAGTAAATAGGACAACGAAATCCTCAAATGAGAAACATCAAGTTTCTTGCACGGAGAAGACTTCTTTCGGGAGTTTTGGAGTCCAGAGGCGAAATGCGGCATCTATTTTGCACATACACAATAGTGCTTATAAACTTTCTCCCCATAGAAACTTCTCGAAGACCTTGGTCACATAGCATGGCATCGGCATCTTCCACAATGGCCTATTCCTTATTCAACAACACCATTTTTGTTAGAGCGTACGCATTGTGGTCTCCCTCTTAATGTCAACGTCTCTACAAAGCTACAACCTATTTGATCGATACTCGAGCCCATTGTCGATCCTCAAAACTTTGATTTTCTTCTGGCTTGATTTTCCACCAACGCCTTGAAGGTACTCAACCATTTGAATGCTTCATCCTTCTTCTTCAAAAAAAATATATCCGTGCCCTGCGGGAGAAGTCATATGTAAAAGTCATGTAATAGAACATCCTCCTAAGGAATGTATCAATTGAAAGATATCAATTATCTTTGTGACACTTGAGGGGAATGGCCCTTGTATGCTTTCCTCTCGCACAACCCCTCGACATATACCTTCATGATCATCTCTCAATCTGCATCTCGTCACCACCTTCCTTGCTTCGTGAAGGGCTTTGTAATGAAGGTGTGCAAACTTCCGAAGTGCCATAACTCGTTTGAAGAGTTGTATCATATGTCATAGCCCCCAATGGACTTCCTCCAACCCTAGAGTGTATCAATCCTAAAGCCAATAGAAAGAGCTTCGGCCCCTGGAAGTTCTTCTTCCAGATAAGTAATTTGCCATCAACGAATGCTTAACTTCCTTGAACCCTTTGTTTTCCATTGTCGAAATGGACACAAGGCTTTTTCTTAAATTAGGTACATACAACACATCTTTTAATCGAATGACTTAACCTTGAGATAAATGGAGGTCACAACTCATCCCTTTCACAAGATAGGTGGCATTATCTCCTAAGGATAATTTCAAGATTAGTATCCTTCTCAACCAACCGCAAAGGGCTTCGTTATAAATCTCAAAGAAGGTGCCTTGAAGCACCACTATCAATTAACCGTACATCCAAGGTGTTGGGTGGAGATGCAAAGCAGAGTGCGCATACAATTAATAAAATCATTTATCTTATTATCAACATTAGACTCATCGTATCGAATTTCTTGACCCCTTGAAAGGTTGCCCATTTCCATTACGATCGTAGGAGCCTTCCTTTTTTCCTTTTTGAACCTGTTCCCGCCATTCCTTCGAGTTGTTGTCATCCCCGGGGGAGTCCCTTCTATTAGGCGCCTCTTGCATAGTGTCCAAGCCTTGTTACAAGTGTAACATCGTCTCTTCCTTCCTTTGGGGTTCCCGCTTCTACCATGGTTTTGATTTCTGCCACCATGGTTCTTCTTCGCATGAGCAATGGCTGCGTAGGGTCACTTCCAATACCATTAGAGGCATACTCCATCATTCTTGTTTCCTCTTGAGTGCATCTCGTCAATATTTCATCAAAATCAAGAATCACATTATTATCCAATAGTGGTATTTGAACACATGCCAATCACGGAGACATCCAAGTGCAATAAGAACCATCTCTCGATCTATTGCTTCCAATAGCTAGGAGGTTATTCTTGATTTCAAGGAGTCTACAAAACAAAGATTGAATAGATTCATCCTTACTCCTTCTTAATATTCTTCAATTGATTCTTGAATAAGAGGATTTGATTAGCATTGCTAGCCTTGAACATGCTCACCGTGATTATCATACATCTCCTTAGATGTCTTCAATAAACGGGCAACCAAGTGCTTATGAATAGAATCCCGAATAATCATCTTTGCTTTGATTTCCCTTTTCTATACTTCACTGTATAAAGAAATGTGATTTGATGGAGGCTCTTGAATATTCCCTCGTACATAGTCTCAGACATCTTGATCTTCTAGAGACAAATCCAAGTGACATCTTCCATGCATGATAATCGACTTATTAGTCAATTTACCATCGGCCTTGAAATCCTTGTAGGTTGAGGAGGCACTTGTCCTCGATAGCATTTCTTCCTTCAGAGATAGCCTCTAACACCAACTTGACTCTTGGACTTTCTTTACCTCGGCCTCGAGACCATGTTAAATTTAGATAACCAAGGTGTTCTATGCTTGATGCACTTACTTCAATCTTTCTTAGGCCCAATACAAAATAGCAATCACATAAACTTGAAAAAGTAAAATGTTAATAAAAGACAATAATAGATCAATAGAAGACAGCCAAATATAGATCGTATTTCTTGCAGCATAATTCCTTTGTCCAAAGAAAGATATCGATCTTCGTGGCGCTACTGCATGGGCCACAGGATGCTTCAACCAACAATGTTCTTTCTTGGTGTAATATTCTAATTTGCGACAACAAATTGGAATATTTTATTTTGTTTATTTTGCCGTATATAGTTTATAAATAAATAAAAGTTAGTAAATATGGTCTAAACTCACTTAAATGAAATAAGACATGCACCTGTAGCACAACGCTGTGACTTAAGTGGGAGTCATGGGGACCCAACACCATGGGAGGAGGGGCTTGGCAGACACGGTAGAAGTTTCTCCAAGCTTCTACGCAGATAAGGATGAGAATGTGGATAAGGATGAGGATGTGGAGGAGAGAGAGGCTACGAAGTATTTTGGAGGGAAAAAACCAACACTATAAAAGATGGAGGAGCCTCATTTCATTCATGTTGATTCTTGGATTATTGATTATTGAGTGAGAGCATTTGCCTTCTTTGGCACGCCGTCGTTTAGTCTGCCCTCGTCGCACCGTTTAGTGCATTGAGTGTCTCCGGTTCTGGAGATCTCGCCCTTAGCCCCGGGGACTTCGAGGCTGCCGGCAAGGTTATTTTCTAAGCATCATCCTCCATGACAAGACATACGCAAAGCACAGACTGGTGTTGTAGGGTGTCATTATGGTGACTTTGCGACACTACCTCCTCCTCTTTTATTTTTTCGTATGGAGAGTCTTTCTTCTCTTTGGAGGATTAGATTGGGAGACTTTGGCGCGATTTGCGATCTTGGCACTTGGCCAAAGAGTTTTATTCCACTACCGCTAGCTCCCTCTCGCCATCGCGTTATTCTCATGGTATATCCGCAATGAGGATTTGCCTCTGCTGATTTGTGGGGGAAGATCTCAAGTGTAAGGATCACTCTCTTCCACTTGAAGATCTATTGGAGGAGGTATACTTCGCTTGCTCATTATAGTCAAATTTCTCATTTGGATTCGCTTTGAGTTGCGTAGTTGCTCAAAGAATCGCATTTTTGTTATTTTGTGTATTTGCCCAATCCTTGGAGGATTGAGATATTATTGTTTGTGAGGGTTAGAGCTTTGCTCCCTATTGCATTACTTGGGCCCTATATTGTAATATCCATGTGTTGGACACTCGCCAAGATTATTCTATCATAGACCGCATTTTTATAGTCCTGGGTTTATGCGTAAATAGCAAGTTATTCATGATCATGTACTTGTGTTGTTGGAGCTTGTATTGCTTCTCTGAGAGGTTTCTTCTCAAGATTTGTAATTTCTCTTGCTGCTATATATTCATCTTCTTGTCTCACATCTACCGCAAAACACCGTAGGGTTTCTCGGTTTATTGTATATCCCCAAAGGGAAATAACCGTGAATAATACACGTAAATATGTTTACGTATATAGAAATAATGATGGAAACGGGGATTGCGGAACAAGTACACATAGAATGCCGTAAAACTAAGCCATTTTATTAATCAGCACATAGAGAGGAGTACAAGATAATCTAATGAGGTGACCTATCCTTGCCCTAGCATGGAGACCTCCTAACAAATGATGGCTGCAAATAAGGACAAACTGGGCCCCAGGCCGAAGCCAAGAGCTGCGACATGAAGAGCTGAATGTAATGGAATCCATGGAACAAGTCTAGAAGATGGTCACATCACCTCCAAACCCTCACCAATAAAAACGCCGTCTCTCGCTTAGCATGTTCAGAACGTATGGAGGTCTGTCACAAAACCTCCGCATGAATGATCGGGCTTCAAGACTGTAGAATGCTGAAAACGCCAAGGCCCACTCACATGATCATGCTCATCGTATCGTCACCTTCCCCGATGGATTCACATTCTATATGCTCGTATGCCCATCGATTCGAAGCCTCCAATCCGTGATCCGCGTCTCATCCCCTCCGCATCTACGCCTCCTAAGTCGATTCCATCGTTGATTCCTTCAGACTATGCCGGATCCGCCAACATATCTCCTCGCATCCGCAACCTCCAAGGCCGGATTCGCATGTTATCTCTTCGTGATCTAGTTTGATCTGCCATCTCCTCGTATCCGTAATCTCCTGTGTCGGATCTAATGCTATCTTTCCGCATCTATATTCTGCGTAACCAGATCTCAAATATCTCCTCGCATCTACATCTCCAGTCGGATCTACCAATGTGTCTTCAGACCGCGTCCTTCTTCCCCCTGAAAATGCTGGCTCCTCTCTAAGTCTCGATCTCGTTGCCCTTCTCTTCCCTTGGGACAGTCAGTTCTTCCTCCCCAGATTCGGAATCAAGGCCCTTCCTCCTCCCCCCCCCCTCGGGGGCCTGTCGTCTCACCACCAAGATCCGCGCACTGCTCGAAGGGCTTCTCCTTCTAAATCTGGGCACTGCAACCGTCGTTACCTGCCACCGAAATCGAAAGATGAAGCTCGAAATAATCCCACAGTAAGGTGCACTCGAAGTCCCCGAGGCTAAGGGTGATACCGTAATAACCCACAGTAAGGTGCACTCAAGTCCCCGAGGCTAAGGGTGAGATCTCCCAACGGAGACAATTCTGGCCAGGACCAAATGTCGCACCGACTAAACAAAATCAAGGTCATGCAGCATGCAAGCCCAGCCTAAATATCAATATCAAATCAAGCATACCAAAATGAGGTGAGAACTCCCACCTTTTATAGTGCTAAACTCCTCCAAACTTTGATCAAGGCCCTTCACTCTCCTTGGCTCTAAGTAGCTACCCTTGGGTCGGTCATGGTGAGGCCTCCCCTCATATCCATGTGGACCCCCAAGGCCCCCTCTCTCTAAGTTATACCCAAGTAATCAACTAGGAAATGATTTATTTTGTAAAGTGAGGTGACCCCCTCTGTATTTCTCACTTTATTTATTATTTCAGCCAGTTTTTAAATTAAATTAAAAAATGAAATATTCCAATAGCAAGGTCACTAAATATTATCATTCTCTTTGTCTTGGCAGACATCATTCTCTCGAGGGGTTTTCTATATAAAACCGTTGTTTATCCTTGTCAAAGGCCTATTCCATGCTCCCAAACCCATTCTCTCCGATTATTTATAGTGTTATACATCATATTCCTTCCCCGTAAAATACGCTCGCCTCGTTTCACCAAATTTCGCATACTCAAAGTCTTGGGAAATCGTAGTTTTATTTGACTAGTCGGGAAGGAGGAACTATTTAATATAACAAAGCGCCTTTGTTTGAGCCGGAATTCCCACATGGAAGTCCCTCTACCTATTCTAACATATTCCAAAACCTTGACCCATCATTTGATGGATTTTCTTTATACACTTATTTAGGCCAAATCCTCACTTTCCCACCTTTTTGCCCTTAAAAGCTAAGTAAAGGTTGATGCTATTTCTTTTGCTGCTAATCATTTTCGTAACTATTATATGGCATTCACAGCCATCATACCCGAAGAATGCGTATTTCCTTATTATTGATCCGTCTAAATTTCCTTTGGGATATTATGCTGTATCAAAGCATAGCTCGGCTCTCACTCGTGGAGCTAGCTATCTATGGAAAATATGGGAGGATCATAATGCCTAAATTCTTACCCGAAGGCACTGAGGAAACATGGCCGTATACCTCTTGGAAGATTATTTGTAGAATGGAAGTCCATGTGGTGACTTTGAAAGCAATTTTGCCCTTCAAAGATTAATACACCGTAGAGGATGGAGTTTCTAGATACAGAAGTTCAGATTTGCAAGATACTACCGGGATATCACCTCTTCCCATGCATGAGGGATCCACCAGTCCCCGTGAGTCTAAGCCCAAGAGGACCGGAACGGTGAAAAAGGATAGTTATTTCTTTTTCGTATCTAGAAAAGATACATCCACCTTGAGGAGGTCAAGAAGAATGAAGAAAAAGAAGAGGAAGTACCATGCGTCTCCAATTTAATCGAGAAGAAGAGATCACATCACCTCTTGAGGAGGCTTGTGGAAACACCGTCACACTTGTGGAGGAGCAAACACATGCATCGACGTTTGGGGCAAACAACATTTGAGGATGGGACTTCTTTGTGATCAAGGGGTCAAATCTCATTGCTACTATAGAGCAGCCTAGTTGCACTACGATGCAACATGGAAACACTCAAGGAGGAATCGAACCATCATTCTCATGAGCCATTGTTGGATTGTACATTACATTGAGGGGTTTGAAGCCTTGAAGATGGGATGTAGACATCTGGAGCAGAATCCTTCCTTCAAGATGACACTTTCTCAATGAGCTCCTCTCACCAAAGAGAACTTTATTTTAGATCTAAAAACCTCATTATTTTGGAAGACTATGGATGAGAGGGAGGTCTCAAGGAGAGATCTCATTGGATATGCACTTCACACCATGAAATGCAATGCTTTCATTCCCTTTCTCACAAGAGCGGATAGAAGATGGAGGACATCTTAGGATGGATAACATCTCATGCTTGTGTTGGACATCCCTTGAGCCATACACATCATGATGGGGTTTTTGCCTACCACTCATTTGATTCTTGATAGGTCCCCATTGATCCTTGAGGAAGCTTACATTTTAACTCCTATGAAGTGCAAATTCGAAATTTGATTTTGGAGGATGGTAGTAACCCTCATTGGAGGAGTATCAGATGAGGAGAAGAAGGAGGTATCCACAAGTGACGGAGGATGTGGTTGATGAGCAAGGAGCTAGGAGGCTACTTGTGCATCTATGACACCAGCGCCAGGAGGTGGCTGTGCCGGTTACTCTTGAAAGAGTTTGGCCATCACTTGGCAAACACTCTTCCTAAGGAGTAGGAGGATGGGGAAAAGATGGATGGATACTTGCATCATTGAGCAACAGAGAGGATGCATGAAGTTGATGTTACTCATATCATTCATTGTGTCTTCATCACATGAGTTAAAGGATGGAGGTATGGGGAGGCAACACAATGTCTTGTTGGGTTGGTTTGTTCCTAGGAGAGCAAGGCGCATTTGCTCTCACACTTTGTATGATGTTGCAGAAGAGGGGATGGCACTATCTCCTTGATCTTTGATGATGGCTCGAAGCACTTCCATCTGTGGGAAGTATTCCACATTTGTTGCAAAGATTATTGGAGGAGTCTTTGACAAGGACATGTCAAAGAACAAAGCTTTGTAATGACAGGAGCTATTTCAAAGAGTCACAAATATATACCCTGAGCAGTAACATTATGGATGGGCGGTAAGTGAAGAGAGTATGGTGGATCTAAGAACCTACAGTCCCAGGATCACCATATTTGTTGCACTTAGAGGAGGTAATGATGATAGAGACATTTATCACTACAGGATATTCTTCTAACTTGGATTTCAAGCATAAGGAGGATTATCTTCTTGTAGCACATGGTTCATTTTTCTTCATAGCATGCCAAAACACTATGGAGGACTCATTTATGGATCCATGTACCATCTTACTGCAAGATATGGTGAGGGAATTTGTCTTGCACACTCTTTCCATTCCTATGCAAGCAGGCACGCTTCATTAAGGGGGCAAGCTTGTCATATTGCTCCATGAGCTTTATTGGGCTAATCTACATGATGGAGGCAACCATCTCTTTTGTGGCTTTGGGAAAATGTTTTATCACCTCTTGCTATGTAGGTTTCATTTGCAACATTATATCATGTATTATATGAAGACATGCATGTTTAAACATAAACATTTTGCCTTGTACTCTTATCAAGCAAAGAATCTGCAAATCATGATGTACTTGTTGTAAGTCATGGCAATTTCTTCAATTGCCACAGGTAACCTTCGGGCCGTTGCCTTAATTTTGTTGGCCGATCATGTCTCCATTTGTCGATATAGACTGATTTGTATAGGAGGTTGATTATGATAAGACACATGAGTTGATGTGTCTTTGAGTGGGAGGAATTCTCACATTCTCTCGCACTACATGTTCTAATGGGAGCATGGGAGGGGCATGGCCACCACTACTGAGCATATGTGTTCTCTTTTATGTGGCCATGAGATCATATTCATCCATTGGTGGCTACCCATGGGCAAGTGTTTGGTCTTAGTTGTTGTCATATTCAAACATTTACTATCCATTAGTGGGTGTGATGAATCTTGTACATTGCTTCATGGTTCTTTCTCGGGTTATAGTGGATGAGACTACGTTGTATCCTTGTGAGATTGTTTTGCATTATGTATCCTCATGTAACACCTTCAAGAACATCTCATTAGGATGATCCATGGATGCACATGTCCTATTCTTTCATGGACAAATTGTTTTGGGCCACTGTTTCATTGTTGGAGGAACCTTCTTTTGGAGGATTTATTCTTCTACTTTGCTAATGAGGCAATGATTTTGGTACTTCAAGATCACGTACACTTCCACACTCTAGAGAAGGACAAAGATGGGGTAAGCTATGATGCTTGCCAAGATCGTACTTTCAGCCCACCTTCATTATCTGGGAGTTTTGTAAAGGGATTTTCAGAGTTGCCTTGTCGAGGTGTGGTCATTTTGTTGGATGATTTGCTTGGGGATGGAGGATCCACAGGAGAGAGATGTTCCTCACTTCATGCCTTGAGTGGAGAGGAGGTGACAGAGCCCACACAATGATACGCCTTACACCATGATGATATAGCGTCACCTAAAGTCATGGTCTTCATCACCATAGCTAGAGGCAAAGGCACAGTCCAGCCATGGGACTTGCCATGGCACATGGGTAAAGCAGGATCCGGAGGATTGTTATTATTTGTACCATGAGAGACGTCAGATCCTCAAAGATTGAGAGATCCCTTCATATCGTGATGATGCGGCAGTGGCTGTGGGCGATTCAAAGGCGCATCTCTGGGACCCGTGCCATATTTTGTAGTATCGGTGGAGAGCATCCGCCAGGAGGAGACTTGTTCAGGTAGTTGCTTGAGGGCAAGCAACATTTTGCCAGGGGGGACTGTAATATTCCTAATTTGCGACAACAAATTGGAATATTCTATTTTGTTTATTTTGCCGTCTATAGTTTATAAATAAATAAAAAGTGAGTAAAGAGGGTCTAAACTCACTTAAATGAAATAAGACATCCACCTAGTAGCACAACGTTGTGACTTAAGTGGGAGTCAAGGGGGGACCCAACACCATGTGGAGGAGGGGGCCTATGTACACTCTAGAAGTTTCTCCAAGCTTCTACGCAGATAAGGATGAGAATGTGGATAAGGATGAGGATGTGGAGGAGAGAGAGGCTACGTTGGGTTTTGGAAGGAAACCAACACTATAAAAGATGGAGGAGCCTCCTCATTTCATTCATGCTTGGATTCTTGGATTATTGATTATTGAGTGAGACATTTGTCTTCTCTTTGGCACGCTGGCTGTTTAGCCCGTCTGCTGCACTGTTTAGTGCACTGAGTGTCTCTGGTCGGAGATCTCGCCCTTAGCCCCGGGGGACTTCGAGTGCCTGCTCGGGCAAGGTTATTTTCTTAGCATCATCCTCCATGACAGCATTATTGCTGCAGCAGCGTAATTCTGTGTTGTAGGGTGCTGCCATGGTGACTTTGCGACACCACCTCCTCTTATTTTTCAGAGGGAGAGTCTTTCTTCTCTTTGGAGGATTAGATTGGGAGACTTTGGAGCTGATTTACAGATCTTGGCAGTTGGCCAAAGAGTTTTATTCCACTACTGCGCAGTCCCTCTCAGTTACTGCGTTATTCTCATGGTATATCTGCAGTGAGGGTTTGCCGGTTGATTTGTGGGGGAAGATCTCAAGTGTAAGGATCAGCCTTCCACTTGAAGATCTATTGGAGGAGGTATACTTCAGTTGCTCATCATATTCAGCCTTCTCTATTTGGATTCAGTTTGGAGTTGCAGTAGCTGCCCAGCAACTCCGACATTTTTGTTATTTTGTGTATTTCAGCCAATCCCTTGGAGGATTGAGATATTATTGCTTGTGAGGGTTAGAGCTTTGCTCCCCTATTGTATTTGGGCCCTATATTGTAATATCCATGTGTTGACATCAGTTTGCAGCATTATTCTATCATAGACTGCGTTTTTCATAGTCTGGGTTTATGGAGAAATAGCAGTGTTATTCATGATCATGTACTTGTGTTGTTGGAGCTTGTATTGCTTCTCTTGAGAGGTTGCTTCCTCAAGATTTGTACTCTCTCTTGCTGCTATATATTCATCTTCTTGTCTCACATCTACTGCAGAAAACGCTGTAGGGTTTCTGGTTTATTCTCTTGTCTTGCGGCACATCATTCTTGAGGGGTTTTCTATATAAAACTGTTGTTTATCCTTGCTGAAAGCCTATTCCATGCTCCCAAACCCATTTTCTGATTATTTATAGTGTTATACATCATATTCCTTCAGAAAATACGCTGCCCTTGCTTCAGCAAATTTCTGCATACTCAAAGTCTTGGGAAATCAGGGTTTTATTTGACTAGTTGGGAAGGAGGAACTGTTTAATATAACAAAACGCCTTTGTTTGAGCTAAAATTCGACATGGAAGTCCCTCTTGACCTATTCTAACATATTCCAGAACCTTGACCCATCATTTTACGCAGATTTTCTTATACACTCATTTTAGGGCCAAAATCCTCACTTTTCTCCACCTTTTTGCCCTTAAAAGCTAAGTAAAGGTTGCTGCTGTTATTTCTTTTGGTTGCTAATCATTTTCAAAACTATTATATGGTATCTACAGCCATCATACCTGAAGAATGCGTATTTCAGACATGATCTGTTGAAATTTCCCTTTGGGGATATTACACTTGGTCAACCAACGCTTTCATGTGTCACACCCACAACCCTCAAAGACAACTCATCACAAATCAACATAAGTCAAACCAGGGACAACACAGAAAAGTCAACGCATTCAGCTTCAAAAAAGTCAACGCAACAAACTGGGGCTTTGGTCAAACAGCCTGGAATCCCTCTATTTTAGTGCCTAGATGTTCGGCCTCCTAAAATCGAAATTTCTATAGAAGATTGAGGTCAAACGACAAAGGGTTGACCACAGTCAACGTTGGTCAACGCTGCAGCGAAAAAGCCCTAAACAGATCAACACAGAAAACAGAAAGCGCTAAACAAATCAGCGCAGAAAATAGAAAGCCCTAAACAGATCAACGCAGAAAACAACAACTTCGCTCCACATGTGTGAGGGAAAAAGGACTCCAAAGGCTATCGAACCAATCAGATCACAATGAGAGAATGTGTGATTAGATGATGAGAAAATGACCTCCAAGTCTCTCCAATTTATATTCATCAATGAGGGAGTCTGACACATCTCTTAGGCATGTGGGATAAATCTGGCCGACCTTGCACATGTGGAAAATAAATTCAAAATCAATGTTCTGCTCATCCGATCAAGATGATCTTTAGATCAATTTTGCACCTCTTCGAAAGAGGAATCCAACAAAAATATGACCATCACCATATGAGCAGTGCAACATTTTGGACCTAGTTGCCCAAAATTAACAAGCGGGCTCGCCCACCTTGAACCCGCTCCTGAATCGCGCTCCCTTCGAGACCAGACTCTGGAGCGAACAGGGAACGCACTCCCAAAATCGCTCCTGCAGGGGAGCGATTTTCTGGAGCGAACCAAGGAGCGAAATTTTCGCTCCCCAACTTTTTTTGCAATTTTTGTTTTACAAAAAAAATCCAAATGCAATTTTTTTTCAAAGAAACAATAATTTTTCAGTGGGGTAACCTAATGATCAAGCCTATGACCCTAGTATTGATATCTGATTCATGGTAATGTTAAATTCTTAAAGCAAAAGGTTTCATCCTTTTACTTGAATTTTTAACATTACCATGAAATGACTCAGGGTGTTTGAGAGTGGTTCTGACCTCATTGGATTTCATATGGAGAAAGTAGAATTTTAGATCTCATTCAAAATCCAGCAGACTTATCACTTTTTCAGAATTTCAGGTTTGGGGGGATTACAATGTTTCCATTGGATTTTGTCATGTATTAGGGTATGGAACTCATATTTAATCAAGAGCACCAATCCCTCTATGTACCTTGATGTTAGTGACATTGGTTATCAAACTCCTCTATCATGACCCTACTAAAAATGTACTCATCACTCAAACAAAATCTTGACTTGACATGATATGTTTTTTCTATCTTATGTTAATGCTTAGAGGGTGATATTAATGACAAAGATCCCTATACAGATCCAGAGGTAACGACAAAGATATCTCTGCATATTAATGCTTAGAGGGTGATATTAATAACAAAGACCCTGATTTTCCAACACACTAAAAAATTAGACATTTCTCGTGGCAGCAAAGGATAGTTTTAGGTGGTGATATAGATAATAGATTTACTTGTCTTTTCTAGTTTCTAGTAGTTTTTATAATTGTTGACTCTTTCGTATTTATTATGATATTTTTTGTAAACAATATATGACAATTTAAGTTTGAAGTTTGAAGTTGCCAATTATAACTCATTGGTAATGAATTATGAATATGATGCTTCGTGAAAGTTGTTTGTAATATCCCCAAAGGGAAATAACCAGTAATAAACAGAAATATGCCAGACAGATATAGAAATACAATGCTGAAACCAGATCATGGAATAAGTACACATAGAATGCCAGAAAACTGAGCCATTTTATTAACTGGAAGTACATAGAGAGGAGTACAAGAAAATCGAATGAGTGCACTATCCTTGCCCTAGGCAAGTACTTAATCCTCTCGAAAATAGGAAAATGGTCACAGCGTAAACCGCATCCCAGCTCGCCGGAAGAACCGAAGCTAGGGGCCGATCCTTGCCTAATGAGCTAAAAATCTACAGATCACCTATACTCAGGAAGCCCTCGAAACCCGTAAAATATTTACCAAATGGACCACCTCCGAAAATCGCCCCCAGAAACCCTCCTCCTACAAAAACGCCGTGCCTTCAGGAACAGCTCAGAAGCTCAAGAAATATGCTGGCAAAAGGGCTGGATCTACCCACAAATCCTCCAGATGAGATGACCAACTCCTCAAGGCTGAAAACACCGAAAAATGCTGCCAGAACCCCACATAAAGACCCTACTCATCAGATCTGCGTCCTCCCTGACTGGATCTGCGTCCTCTCTGCCCAGATCTGCTGGATCTGAGTCATACAAGGCTGGATCTGCTACTATCTCTCCAGATCCGCGTCCCACAAGGCTAGATCTGCTGCTAGCTCTTCAGATCTATGCTAGATCTGCCAATATCTCCTCAGATCTGCAACCTCAAAGGCTGGATCTGATGTTATCTCTTCAGATCTAGGCTGGATCTGCCAATATCTCCTCGCATTCGCAATCTCCTGCCGGGATCTAAGCATATTCTCCGCATTCGCAACCACAGAATCCGCATTCGCAACATTCGGCTGTGATCTACAATCTCCGATGCCGGATCTATCACCGTGCCTTCAGATCCGCGTCCTTCCTCTTCCTTCCTACTGAACAAACTGGCCCTCACTCCCAAGACTGACCGCGTCCCCTTCCCCGTCGCTCGAAACCGCGTTTCGCTAGATCTGCGCAGCCACTAGAGGGCTTCTTCCTCTCCGACTCTCCACCTGAAACTGCTACTGAAACTGAAAGATAGAACTCAGAAATTAACCTTACTAGGGCGGGCACTCGAAGTCCCCCGAAGCTAAGGGTGAAACCATAAATAACCTTACCAGGGCAGGCACTCGAAGTCCCCCGAGGCTAAGGGTGAGATCTCCGACCGGAGACACTCGTGCACTAAACAGTGCTGCAGACCGACTAAACAACCGGCGTGCTGAAGCAAACAAAAGTCTAGCTCTCAATA